>PVJH01017492.1:0-47878 GCA_004026705.1 Nesogale talazaci | reverse complement strand
CTCCCAGTCTCTACCACGTGGAGGTCTAGCCGCTCCCCGCCCACACCTCAGGCTGATGAGCTCAGGGCAGGCACAGTAGCACGCAGCGCTCCTCAACGAAGCACCTGCATCTCTCCCGAGAAGGATGGCCAGATGGCGAGACCTTGCCTCCCGGGCTTCGGGCACGCTGTCCAGACAGAGCTGTCCCTGAGGAAGGACCCCATGCTCGGTGGAGGAGAGGGACTGCACTGGTGCTGGGCTGCAGCAATGGGCTCCCCACAGGAGCACCTGTGAGAAGGGGGCAGGGCCGCCCGGCAGATTGGTTCTGTTGTGCACAGCCACTCCACGGCATGGAGCCTCCCAATGGCAACAAATCCTGGTTCTGACCTGTGTGGTCATTGAGTGACCCCCTGCTGGCTCCTGCAGAACAAGCCTCTGCCCCACCTTGTGCTGAGAGCAGGGATTGACGAAGCTGTCACGGCTGGCCGGAGGTGAGAAAGCAGGGTCCTGCCCATCAGTCACTGCGTCCTCCCAGGGGCCCTCCAGACCACCCTCTGGGTCAGTGTGCCCAGGGCCTCGCTCTGGCTGCCATCCTCTGAGCACCTGGAGACAGAGAGTCAGTCCAGCCCACAGGGCCAGTCTCTCGGGCCTCCTTCAGGAGTCCGGCAGCAGCGTCCCCTCCTAGATCTGCAAGCCCACACCTGTTCTCTGTCCCCAAGGCCACCGCACCTGGGTGCTCAGGTCCCCCGCCCCACACTGAGGGGACACCAGGAGAGGTGAGCAGTGTCCTGCTCACCCACAGATGACTCCCAGAGCAAAGAGAGATGGGGACGCGAGAGGGAGGGGACTTTGGGGGGAGGGGTGTCGGCAGCCTCAGAGGGACCCTGCTGGCAGCTTCCTTCCAGGCACTTAACTCCTGCTTGTCCCTCTCAGGGACCTCAGCCCAGGCTGCCCCTCTCCCCTGGCCCCGCTCTGGGACTCCGGGCAGTTCAGTGGTGATGGGGAAGACACCTGTCTCCCTGCGCTTTTGGCTCAGGGCAGCCCCATCGCCCCCGCCCCGTCCCCAGGGGCCGGGTGTCCTGCATGACGGCTCTGGGCCCACAGGCTGCTCCAGAGGCTCATCCTGGACCCCAGCTCCCCTGCATGTCCGTCTCCCACGTCCCACGCACACCCTTGCAATCCACGAGGCTGCGTCCCCAGAGCTTGTCAACGTGTTCGGTGAAATGAGCTTCCAGGTGTGATTCAGGGGGGCACACCGGCCACCACCCCAGAGTCATGAAGGCCTCTGTTCCCTGGAGGCCCCAGTCGTAAGGGGGATGCTGGCTCCCTGCCCCTGGGCCCCTGATGGGGAGCTGGGCTGAGCTGCGCTGAGCAGGGGCGGCCTCCCGTGGGGCCCCTGTAGTAGGGCATGTCCACCAGGGGCTGAGGGGCTGCCTGAGCTAGGTGGAGGCACAGGGTCTGGAAGCCAAGCAGGAAGGAAGGTGTTCGGGGGTGGGGGAGGGACAGAGTCTCCCTGGCCGCTGGTCGCCCTGTGGTGACAGGGAGAACAGGGGGAGCAGCCCCCAGAGTAGAGGTCCAAGAAGCAGGGGTCCAACCGCACAGTGGGGGCATGGAGACGGTGGGGACAGCAGAGCAAAAGGAGGGAGCGTGGGCCACAAGGTGGACAGAGGCTGGGACAGCCCAGGGGACCCTCTGAGAACAGTAAGAGAAGAATGGACCCCAGGGCCATGCAGTGGCCAGTCATGAGGATCCCAACCGCAGGGCAGCAGCAAAGACCTCTGGTTGCAAGGTCCAAGGTGCAGGGCCACAGCACCCCAATTACTGGGGTCTTCGGGCCAGACAAAGGGAAAGAGAAACCCTCACCTGCAAACACCCAGCCCCTGAGTTGCAGGCCCAGCCTCCTGCCTCCCTCATGGACCCCAAATAGGTCACTTTGAAGGCATGGTGGGAGCCAGACCAGAGAGACGGATTAAAACCCGGAACGGAGTTTTCCATGAACATTTCCTGTTCGGGCGTCTGAAAGAGAGTGGAAGTTGATTTAGGTTCAACATCCTGTGGGGAAATTAGTTCATTTTGCTAAAGTATCTTAATAATTACAGTGACATCAAGGTTAATTGCTTAATCAGGACTGCTAGCGTGCAGGCCCGCCGAATCCCCACACAATCTGTGCTGTGGCTCCTGCCAGGGCTGTCACGTCTGCTGCCCTGGTCCACGGAACAGCGGCACCAGGCAAGGTGGTTGCTGGGAGGAACAGTCCTCCTGGGGCCCTGGCCTGGGGCCAGAGGGGCAGTACCACTGCCGAGCAGCCTGCAGGAGTCCCAAGTTCACTCCCCTGGGCCGTGGGACAGCCTGTAGCTGATGGACAACTGGGTCCCCAAGACCCCAGAAAGTGGCCCAAGCCTGTACTCTGCACCCATCCAGCACAGGAGATGACAGAAAGTGAGGACTCGGTCTGCACCCCCAGGGCCCTGGGGACTCACCTGCTGTCTTCCGTTGGGGACATGCTCACAAAAACCACCTAGGTTGCCCACCTGCTAGGATGAAGCACAGAGCAGCCTTGGGTGAGCAGCAAAGATGACCAGAGAGAACAGGTGACTGGGGACAAAGGACATCCCGGAAGCTCTCTGCTCACACAGCCATGCTCATCTGTGCTTGCCAGCTCCAGTGCTGCCAGGGAAAAAGCAGGGAGAAAGACCTGGTGATCTTAGGGAAATCAGCCGCGTTATGAAGGCCCAGGAGGGTGGGGCTGGGCAGGGGCAAGCCTGGAGAGAGAGGCAGGTCCTTATGGATGGCACACGTCAGTGAGTGAGTGCCCAGATCTGCATGCACTCCCCAGACATCGTGGAGCAGGCAGCCCCCGGGGTGGCAGAGCAGCTGCTCATGGCCCTGAAACTCTGAGGAGGGAGGTCCAGGCACTGTCACCTCACTGCGTGCTCCCCGACAAGGCCAATGCATGCTGAGAAATGCCATCTTAGCCGTAACATCCGGTTTATGGTTTTCCATCTGCTCAAAGCAGTCTTTCCCTGTGGAGTCTGGGGATAGCTCCTGTCTGCTCCCTCCTGGACAAGCGGACTGGGCAAGGCCAGCCTTTGGAGCGGTTTCTTTGGCAGTCACTATTTCTGGTGGGTTTTTCCTTTCCCATTTCCACCCAGTGGACAGAGATGCTTGTTCTAAACTCCTTCTCTAACCTTCCTGTTAGCTTTGTTCTCTTCTGAGCACACTCACACCTGGGGATGCATTTCACTGGTTTCCGTCTGCGGATCACTTTCCCTTGTGTGTTCTGGAATTTGGTTTGCAGATGCCACCTGGAGTGGAGCTGGGGACGGCTCCACTTCATCTCTGCCCACTCCATCTCCCCTGCCCCGTGGTGGCCTAACGGGTTGCACACTGACTGCTAACCAGAAGATCGGCTGTTCAGAACCACCAGCCTCTCCGCAGAAGAAAGACGAGGCTTCCTATTCACATAAAGAGCTGCCGTCTCAGGGACTGGGTCTCTGGCCCCAAGACCCCTGCGTGGTGCCCGTCCTGAATGCAGGTGACATCTAGGCCATCAGAGGGGCAGCCGCAGAACCACAGGGCAGAGCCAGGGTCTGGCCAAGCCACAGAGCAAGTTAACACCGCTTCCTTTGTGCAGGGGGCTGACTTGTGGCACATCATTGGGAAAGCTGAGTTTTCTGAGCCACGGAAGTGGAGCTGGGTGCCGTCGGGTTAAGATTACCAGAACGTGTGTTTCTGGGCACTGAATCCAGGGGCTGGGTCTGCTGAGCCATGGAGCGCCACGTGCATTCTGTGGAAAGCAGGTGGAAACACTGACTGTGCTGGACACGGCTGCTCCCAGGGGTGCTGCAAGTGCCCTGCTACTGTCTGGGCACGTGCTCACTGGTCATGGAACCCCAGGGCAGGGAGGTGCTGATCACTGGGTCTGGCCAGAGTTGGAGGCCGAGGACCAAGTACCTGACCTCAGAGCTCTGTCCCCAGCTTGAAATCACGCAGTGAGCTGCCACAGAGGCCATGGGCATCCAGGGGTCTGTGCAGGGGAGTCCAAGAAGGGGCTCAGTTCAGGGTTCTGGGCAGGGGTCAGTGTAGGCAGGACTGCAGGCAAGCCCTGTGCCTGGTCCCTGGGGACAGAAGGGCATCATCTGGCCTAGCTCACCTGGTGATAGAGGGGTGCCTCAGGGAGTCTCGTCCCACCCCACCCCCAAAAGGCCAAAAGGATTTTGGATGTCTGGGGGGGTGGGGGGGCGCAGGATTGGGAGCCCTCACTATAACACACATACAACACAGGCAGTGAGATCTCAGCAGGGCCACAGGCCACCCCACCCCCCTAGTGCACTGTCCTGTCACCCACCCTCTCCAGGGCCCCAGCTGGTACCATATCCTTTTCCCCACCCACCCCCTATCTTTCCAGAGCACCAATATGGAACCCAGCCCCCTCCAACCTCACTTTCTCCAGCCTTGAGTCTCCCCACAAGGAAGAGGAACCCTGAACCAACCACCTCACCCGTAAGACACTCTCCTCCTTTCAAATTGAACCCACAAGTGACAAAATCCCAGAGTGGGCTGGAGAGGGCAGAGCCTTGAGCCGGGCACAGGTCTCCTGGGCCGGGGTTCCGGCTGCCTGCCCTCTCCACCCCCACAGCCCAGCAACCACTGAGGCCACCGCCACGCAGACACATGGTGGCCCCATGTGTGCAGCCTGGAGCAGCATCCCTGGGGTTTTCAGCCGTGGGTCATCAGGACTTTCTTCTGAGGCAGACACACACACCCCACTTTTCAAAGTACCCTCATGCTGACCCCCACCTGGTGGGCAAGCCCCCTGACTGGACCTGGAAGCAACAGTCACAGGGTCCTGCACACAGCCATCAGACATGCTCCCCTGTCCAAGCCACTGGAGCAATTACAGTGGGACAGGGTAGTGCCCATATGAAGTCAGACCCTGAGCCTTCCCACGGAGAAGCCATAGAACACCAGCTGGGAAGCACCCCGCACTCTGAGACGCAGTCCTAAAAGCAAAACAATCCCATCGATCCCACAGAATTATTTTCCTGGCAATCTCCGGTGATTAATAAGGTGCTTTACAAACAGGTTCCTGTGCATCAACCCTCACTCGTCACTCCCTTCTGATTAGCATGCAAATTAGGGAAATTGCCCAGGCAGTGCATGACGATTTCCAAACGGATCTTTCATGAAATCCACGCTATCTATCACACTCTCACAGAGGAAGATCAAAGCATGAAGAACGCTGCCTTCCCGACCAGTTTGACTGCCCGGCAGGATTGACGTAAATGAAGCCTGCAGGTCCGGGGGCACACGATGTCAGGCTGCAGGCTGCCCCCGGCTCACACAGCTCAGCCAAGGAGGCATGCTCTCACCAATAGTCCACAAGAAACCCCACCCATCAAGCCGACTCTCAGAGACCCCGCAGGTCTGCGTAGGCCTCTGTTCCGTGGGGACTTCATAAGCTAATTGCCAGGATGTTCTCCCTAGGTACTTCCTGGTTGGTCACCGACCTCTTAGTCAACAGACTAAGAGGATCTAAGGGATCTAAGGGATCTAAGAGGGATCTAAGGGATCACTGACTATTGGCCCACCCAGGTGGGACAGAGTCTATTGAGCCCCAGGGAGTCTTCACGGAATTAGACCTTCAGGCCTTTCTGCCGCTGCGCCCTAGGGTGAGTCCAAGCACAGTGACAGATAGCAATGTTTACCTAGCTACCAGGTATTCCTCACCAGGACTCGTCCTAGGTCGTGAAGTCACAGGAAGTCCTTTTGCTACATCACATCACATGGTAGGTACATTATACTACACTGCATTGCATTACAGAAGGTTCCATGACAGCGTGAAAGTTCATTACATCACATCACATTGTGTGCACATGATACTATACTACATTATACAATATTATTACATCACATCACATGGTAGGTGCATTATGCTACACTGCATTGCATTACAGAAGGTTCCATGACAGCATGAAAGCTCATTACATCACATCACATTGTGTGTACATGGTACCATACTACATTATACAATATTATTACATCACATCACATGGTAGGTGCATTATACTACACTGCATTGCATTACAGAAGGTTCCATGGCAGCGTGAAAGTTCATTACATCACATCACATTGTGTGCACATGACATCACACTACATTATACAAGATCATTACATCACATCACATGATGGGAAGTCATTGCATTATACTACACTGCACTGCATCCCATGACAGAAGGCCATGATGTTATACTGCATTGCATTAAATTACTCTGTTACACCCTACTCTACTGTGCCTCACAGAAGAACCACCAGCTCCAGGTTGCCCAAACCACTGAGGACTGCAGCTGAGTCCATTCAGCACCACACATCAGCCATCACAGCTCCCAAACCTGATGGTCCAGCAGGAGGGTTAGATGAGGACATCTTTAAGGAAGGGCAGCCCTGTGTGCCGGACACAGAAGCACTTGAGGGGCAGGGATCATAAAGGGAGTGGACCTGTTTGTGTGTGTGAGTGTGCTCATGTGTAAGTGTGAGCATGTGTGTGTCTATGTTGAGTGTGTGCATGTTTGCATGTGTAGATGCTGTGTGGTGTGTTAACTGTGTAGACATTGCATTCAGTGGGGTGAATGGCTGCACGTGTGCATGCTGAGGCACAAATATGAATCTATTCTTCTCAGTCGGCCAGGTAGACTGCCTTCCAGATTCCCTGGCACAGACCAGTGAGAACTTCCAGCATTACTATCCATCTGTTGAAACATGGCAATTGGTATCATTACTTTTTTTTAACCAATGACTTCAGGGGGGTTGGACTTATTCCTTATTCCTTGATGCTATTCTACTTCCTGAAATAGGCAATTTTGGTGGGGGCAATTCTTTTGAGTACAGTGACTCTATGTATTCCTTCCATCTTCTTTGATGCTTCCGACAGGGTTCAATTATTTGTCCATAGAATCCTTCAGCATTACAACTCAAGATCTGAATTTTGTTTTAGTCTTTCAAGTCAGGATACACTGAACACATTGTTCCCTTTTGGTTTGCTGACACCAGATCTCTTCCCATTTCAGTATCATGCCTCTCATTGCCATCTTGAGCTGCCCTTCACGTCGGCGTGCGTTCCATGGACTGCAGCTACTCCTCTTTCAAGAGCAAGTTTCAGAGTCTCTTCTGACATCTGCTCCACTCTAGTCTTCATCCTGTCGGGTGGACGACTTTCTTGCTTTCTCTGTGTATGGTGTTCTTGATGTCATCCCACTCTGTCGTCGGTGTTCAAGACGTCAACTATGTTCTCAGAATCCACTCAAGGCTGTATTGGGGCTTTCATGGATTTTTACTTCTCTTCAGTTTCAGCCTGAGCCTTCTTGCGAGCAATCAGCGGTCTGGTTTACAACCAGTTCTCGTCTTATTTTTGGCTAATGATACTGAGCTTCTCCATCATCTCTTCCTGCACAGGCAGTCAATGTGATTTCTGTATATTCCAGCTGCCAAGGTCCATGTGTATTGTCACCATTCGTGTCGTTGAAAAAACAGACTCTCAATGATGAAGCTTTGGGCTTGGAAAACCCTCTCCTGTGCTGGCCAGCTTGATGCCTGTCGCCAAGGCCATCTCCCCACCACTCTCCCTTCCTTTGTTCCCAACTTTTGCTTCCCAATGGCTAATACTCATCACTGCATCTTGATTGCCTGCCCAGCACAATCCTGCCAGCATTTGGAATACTCACGAATTAAATAGAAACACACAAGCCACCAGAACAGGACAGACGCAATTGAGACGGTGGTGGCTGTGCTTGTTCAGCACTCTTTTTTTTTATGACCAGCCTTTCCCACTTCTTTAAAAAGTCAGGCTCTTCCTGGTCTTATTTCAAGCTTAAGTGTTTATTCTCTTCTGCAGTTTCACATTTCATTAGATGAAGGAAATTGACATATAATGCATCAAATTAAGTATCCATGCACACTGAAATTCATGGCCTGGCCCTCCAGCTCCCCCAGTCAGCCTTTGGGGCCATGTGCCCACAGCCTCTTCTCTGTCCCCACCTCCCCCTGCCCCCAGGCTCCTCTCCGTGCAGTGGCAGCCACGGTTTCAAGTGCAGCTGAGTGTCGCACTGCCCTCAAACCCAGGTGCCACGGAGCCCACCTCTGCCACTCTGCAGCAGGAGGGACAGGGTGGCCTGGGTGTGGCAGGACTGAGCAACGCAGAGTCTGTCCCCGACATGGGGAGCTGGCAAAGCCTGTGTGGAGCATGCCCATGTCCTTCTCCTGTTGACCGAGCAGAGGCTGGATGGATGTGCTGCCGCTGTGCCCAGTGTGGCAGGGCCTGTGACTGTGACGGTGTGATGGGCTGCTTCCTGGTGCAGGTCCTGGGGGGAGCTCATGTCCACGGAGGACTGGCAAGGGCCATCAGATGCCACAGGACAGGCTGGGTGGGCTTGTTTCTTAGAGCCGCCTGGAGCAAAGCACCAACTACCACTTATCTATCCAGTTTGTCTGTCACCTGTCTATCCTTCTAAATATCATCTAGCCATCTATTCTATGTATCTATTATTTATCTATCTGCCTATGTATATATATATATATTTATTTATCATCTATACTTCTATCTATTCATCTTCATGCCTATCACTCACCTGTCTATATATCTATTATTTATCACCTGTCTTGATATCTATCCATTCATCCATCTCTATATCTCTCATCTATCTATCTATCTTTCTATTCAGCTAGCTAGTTGTCTATATGCCTGTCTATCAGCTTTTCTTCTACCTACCCTATATATATGTAACCACCTACCTATCTGTCATTTATCATCCATCTTCTATACCTATCTCCCCATCCATTCATCCACCTGTACATCTATCTAACTAGCCTGAGTCCTGCCATCCAGCTATCTACTTATCTATCATCTATCTCTATGTCCATCTTCTTTAGATATATATGTGGGTGAGTGGGTGTTTATATACATATATATATATATATCCATCTACCTTTCATCTATCCATAGATCCATCCACCATCCATTAATCTACACATCTATTATCTATCTCTATCTACCTTACGTATGTGTGTATCCATCCATATATCTATTCTTCTACCTATCACCCATTCATCTATGCATCTACCATGCATCAATCTGTCTATCTAGACCAGGGGTCAGTGAACTTTTGAGGTGGAAGAGCCAATCCTGTCCTCACAACTAAATATACTTTAACAAACCAATTAAATCATCTGAACAGCATCCAGTAAGAGTCCCATCAATGAAACTTTAAGAGTTCCATTTTCACTTTTGATCTGATTTCAGAGTCACATGTACATCCCCAAAGAGCTGCGTCTGTCTGTAAGCTGCAGCTTGCCAGCCCCAATCATCTCTGGCAGTGCACGTGATTGATTCAGACAGAGATTTAGCAACCAGTGGGAAAGGTTCCTCTTCCACCCAAAGGCCTGACCCCCCCTCCAGCAGACGCTAGTGGCTCCTGAGGACTAAACACCACCCCGCCTTGAAGCTGGGATGGCCCGTGCTCCACGAGGCAGCGTTTCCGCAAGGGTGCCATCTGCAGCTCGCTGCTCACCTGTGAGACTCGGCTGCATCTGGGTTTGGGGCGTCTGCTAGCCTGGCAGGCCTGGAGGACAGGGAGTTAAATAGGTCACACAGTCAGCATCTGCAAAAATAGCTCATTTATCACACCCACGACAAATCCATCAAAAACACAGCCTTATTGGCAGCAACATGGCACCCGGGAAAGGTTAATGGGTTTGGAATGCGGTGGAATCTCTGCCGAGGCTGGCACTGGGAGCGCGTGGCTTTGCCCGGCGGCAGGGGGGGTGGGTGTCCCTTGGCCATGGGTGCAGCAGCTGAGACATCTGAGCCACACTCACTTGTCGCCGACAAAGAACATGGTGAGGGGAGCAGAAGGGACAGTCTGGGGATCGCTACAGGGAGGTTGGTCCCCAGGGGCCCAAGGGAAGCAAGAGGTGTGGGAGACATGGACAAACCGGTGGGGTTTCTGTCTCCCTGGACTAATCCTTGGCAAAGGGGAAGGCTCAGAAGATGCCAACAGTCAGACCAGGAATACGGGCTAGCCTGACCATCACTTAGGCTCTGTTTACTCTCAAAGAAGCAACAACAATTTCTCTCTCTCTCTCTCTCTCTCTCTCTCTCTCTCTCTCTCTCTCTCTCTCTCTCTCTCTCTCTCTCTTTCTCCATCTATCTATCTACTTATCTATTCATTTATCTATCTATCTATCCATCTATCTTTCTATATATCTGTGGCAGTTACATCATCTCCTGTCAACTTGCGAAAGGAGTCTAGCCTGCCAACCAGATCATAGCCAGTGAGGCCTCTGTTTGGCCATGACCTTCTCCTGAGGATTCTGGGAACTCCTGTCTTCCTCCCAGAAGGAGGGACACACTCTTTCTCTGCTTCACCTTCCTGCTGACAGGACACGTGGAGGCAGGCTGATGGTAACCAGAGTCCTGGAGCTGGAGGAGCCACGCGATGATCCACATCAGTGCCGAGATATTTCCACCACCATAGATCCACAAGACTTTTCACCCACTGGCCTGTGCTCTTCCTGCATTCAACATCATTGCATGTGTTCTGTGAGTCCGAATAGGACCTTATAGACTGGGATCACACATATGGGCTAATATCAGACTTATGGGCTTGATATGGACTAGGCTGGGATGTTTTCTTAATATAAATTAGTCCTTATATAAAACTCTTTCTTATACATATATGAGTCTCCCTGGATTTGTTTCTCTAGTCTACCCAGACTAACACACCATCTATTTATCCATCCATCTATCCATCTACTTATACATCCACCTATCATCCATCAATGTGCCTATCAATCCATCAATTATCCATCAATCTACTTATCTATCATCTATCCATCCATCCATTTATTCATTTATCTATTCATCTGCCTATCTTCCATCCATCCATTAATCTACCTGTCATCCATCACTATACCCATCCACCTGTCATCTATCAGGCTGTTCATCTATTATCTGTATCTAAATCTATCCACCTATTCACCCATATAATGTTCTGTGTACCTATCACTTATTCATCATTCCATTTATTCACCATCTATCAATCTACCTATGGATCCATCCACTTACCTACATAGATAGCACTTTTAAAAATCATTTTATTGGGGGCTTATACTACTCTTATCGCAACCTATACATACATCCATTGTGTCAAGCACATTTGTATATTTGTTTCCATCATCACTCTCAAAACATCTGCTTTCTACTTGAGCCCTTGGTATCAGCTCCTCATTTTTCCCTCCCTCCCCACCCTTCGTCCCTCATGAACCTTTGATAATTTACCAATTATTGCTATTTTGTCATGTCTTACATTGTCTGACACCTCCCTTCACCACTTTACTGTTGTCTGTCCCCCAGGGGGGAGGTTATATATAGATCCTTGTAATCGGTTCCCCCTCCCTACACCACCTTCCCGCGACCTTTCTGGTATTGCCGTTCTCACCACTTGTCCTGGAGGGTTCATCTGTCCTGGATTCCCTGTGTCACCACTTCCTATCCGTACCAGTGTACATCCTCCGGTCTAGCTAGATTGTAAGGTAGAATTGGGATCATGATAGTGGATAGGAGGAAGCATTTAAGAACTGGAGGAAGGTTGTATGTTTCACTATTGCTACAGTGCATCCTGAGTGGCTCGTCTCCTCCCCATGACCCTTCTGTAAGGGCATGTCCAGTTGCCTGCAGATGGGCTTGGGGTCTCCACTCCACACTCGCCCTCATTCACAATGGTATGCCTTTTTATCCTTTGATGCCTGCTCCCTGCTCCCATCTCAGATCGCACTTTTAAGTGCACATTTAAGGGCCATCAAACACAGCTGTGACTTGCTTCACCTGGAAAGAATGAGGCTGCTGGGCGGCAGGTGACTGAGGGTCTCTGGAGAAACCCACACAGAGGTGGCTCCAGGACAGCCAGCAGCCACGCAGGGGATGCGCAGTGTCTCATCTTACTCCTGATGGTGCAGACAGGGCAGGCAGGGGGCACAGGTGTCCTGGCACACCACCCAGCAGAGCTCAAGGAAGAAAAACGACTCTCTCCGAGAAGGGCTCTCCACTGGAAAGTGCTAAGCCCCCAGCTCTGTGGGCACAGGGCTGTCTTGTTGAGAGGAACCGTGCTTGTGCAATGCAAACACACTCTCCCTCCTGAAGAGTCCTTGGAGACCTGGCCCACAAATGTTGATCTTTCTGCACCGTCTGTGCTTCGGGGAAGATGCTCGCTCTCCTGGCTACCAGGCCACTGTCGTCTCGGGGAAGCCTCAGAGAGCTTTCAGGACACATCAGATGGGGCAAGCAGCACCCTGCACACCTGGCACTCTAACCTGTCCTTGCTGGCCCCTCAACCTGGGCTCCACGCCGCTCCTCACCGGGCTCTGGGACGTGACTTGGAGTCAGAGACTTGGCCAGTCAGAGAAACAGGTCGGGGTCAAGTCCTTCCTGTGTAGGGATCCCTCCTCGACAGTAGCCACCAGAGCTGACCCCCTGCCCCACAAATCCAGCTTCTCAGTCTTAGGCCTGTCCCACCCCAGGCACGCACAGCTCTGCCAGGAGCATCCTGCAGCTTGGGAACTGTGCTAGTCCAGGTTGACTCAAGAAACAAATTCCTATAAGAAAGAGCTTTATATCAAAGAGTAAGTGCATGTTAAGAAAAGACCCCAGGGCAGTCCAGCTCAAGTCCATAGTGTGATAGCAGCCCACACGTCTGGTACTAGTCTACAAATTCCTCTTCAGGCTCACACAACACATGCAGTGATGCCGAATGCAGGAAAATCACCAGCTAGTGGTGGGCAGTCTTGTGGATTCAGTGTAGTGGAAACATCTCAGCGCTGGCGTGGGTCTTCACGTGGCTCCTCCAACTCCGGGGCTCTGGCTCCGTCAGCTAGTTCCATGTGGATTGTCAACAGGAATGTGTCCATGGGAGAATGTGTGTCCCGCCTCCCCAGGGGAAAGACAGAGAGCTCCCAGAATCTTCAGCAGATGGTCATGCCCACACAGAGGCCTCATTGGCTATGACCCGATTGACAGGCTAGACTCCACCCCTTCCTCAAGCTGACAGGAGATGATGTCACTGCTGTAAAGAGGGAGGGCGGGGTGAGGGTGTCACACAGATGAACTCTCGCACACAACAGCACAAGCCACTCAAAGTTCACAGTGTCCCCAGGTTCACAAGAACCAGTGACCTGTTTCAGCAGTGGGGCGTGGGGGGAGTGGGGCTAAGCCCCCCACTCCCACCTGTCAGTGGTCTTTCGGTGGTGGTCGTCGCTGCAGCTCTTTCTCCAGCAGGGCCAGTACTTCCAGACTAGGCAGACTAGGAAGAATGGGCTGGGCAAGACTTCTGGACACTTGCTTTGAACAATGAGAGCTCTCAGAATCTGGGCCAGAGGGGGGCGGCTGATAGAGGATGGAGAGGAGCCCCCCAGGGTCGGAGTCCCTCAGTGGCTCTCCAAAGTGGACACAGGGTCTCAGCAATAGACCTGAATCGCCAAGGATCACAGAGGTGGCACAGCAGGCCCTGCACCGCTGCCTTCTGCTGTGTGTGGGCAGCGGGGCTCCGAACCAGGGGAACTGGTGAACCAGGGGAAAGGGGCTCACCAAAGGCTGGGGCTCCCTGCCCAGCCCCCTTCAAGTCAGCCAGCGGCAGGAGTGAACCCCTGAGGAGGGAACAGCAGCCTCCCCATCGCCGACCCCCCACACACACACGTGATACACACCAGCACCTGCACCCAGGACACAGCCCATGCGTGTGAATCTGGGACTGAGGAGGAGCCTGGAGCTCAGAGGGCCCATCCATGAACCCCAGAGGAGCCAAGAGATCATACTAGCTGTGGGGGTAAGGGCCCACATGTCAGCCCGGGGCCCAGCAATGTCAGCGCCTGTTGGAGCAGTGCATGGGCCATGCTGGGGACCCTGGTGAAGACTGTTGCTGGCTGGGGGCAGGGCCGCTGCAGGGGGCCCCTGGTACATTGTCAAGAGCACAGGGCACACACAGTGGGGTACGTGGGCAGCCAGAGGCGCTAGCAGGGGGGAGGTGTTGCTGGACCTTGAGGCAGAGGTGAGGGCTAAGAGAAGGGTCACCAGGGATGGAGGCCTGGGGCTCGGCTGTCAGGTCAGCGGGAAGCAGCCACATGAATGGACGTGGAGCTGCTGGAGACAGTGCAGGCACCATGCTGGATTTGGGGGGCCTGGGCAGGGGGAGCTGAGTACCTGGGCACCCTCTGGGAGGAAGCTGGCCCCACTTGGTGACTGGCAGCCTTACAGGAAGCAAGGGTCCAGGCTGAGCAGGCAGGAAGGCACCGTCCACCTGGGGTCCTGGCCAAACAGGGCCTCACTGCTGCTCATGGGGTGCTGTGCGTGCCAGGGTCTGGCAGAGTGACCCACAAATACAGGGGTAGCAAGGACAGACAGGTAGCCAGCACCAAAGCCCACATGGAGAAGGGGGAGACTCCACAGTAGCCCACTGTGCCCGATGTGCCCCATACAGGGTGGGCAGAAGGCAGGGTCAGCCAGTACATGGGGCTCCCTTTGCCGCCCTCCCACCTCCCCAGCACAGGCAACATGCCGAGGACATAGGGCTGCAGCTGCCCCTGAGGACGGTCAGAGAGGGGAAGCCGGCCCCGGGGAGCAGGCAGGGCTCTGTGCAGCAGGGATCAGACTCAGTCACTCAGAGTCCACGAGAAAGGCCATGTGCCCCAGGTCAAAGCTCAGCTGAACCTGAAGGTGAGCGTCGGTGTGGGCTTAGAACTGGCAGCCCAGTGCTGACCACCGGAACGGAGGGGCCTGAGCCCAGGGGCAGCTGGGAAATAACTGGACAAGCATGCAAACATCACACACACAGAACACACCCACAGCAAGCAGGAAGTCTAGGAGCACACTCAGACTCCCATGCAAGCACACACACATACACACGTGTGTGTGCACCAGCACAGGGACATGTTCACCCATGCACATGCAGCTGCACACACGCACAAGGCTTATATATGTGCATAGAAGCACACAAACACACATATGCGCATAGAGACATACATTCGCACAAACTCGTATGTGTGCATGCATGTGTATACATGCACTTGTTCACAAACACAGGTTTGCACACATTTGTGCACACACATACATATGCATAGCTCACAGACTCATCTGTACACACAGACATGCTCACACATGCACATGCTCTAATGCATACACATGCACAGGCACACACTATACAAGCACACGTGTGTACCAGGAGAGCACGCACGAAGCCAAGCACCTCATTTCCCTGGCAGGAGAACAGGCATCCGCTCTGGAGGCTGCATCGCTGGTCTAGGCCTGGAAGAAAAGCAAGCAGGCCCCTGGGTTACAAGAGGCATAACTGAAAGTGGACCCAGGTCCTCGGTCCAGGAAGAGGTGGCATGGGCCCCGGGGAAGCGAGTCTGATAGTCTCAGGGCGACGCGCCCACAGCATCAGGGACCCCAGCTGCCTGCCCCTCACCCAGGAGGCTCTGTGTGCAGGCCCCCAGATGGCTAGCTGGCGACGTGAGAAAGATGTGGCCCAGGCCACCACGTCATGGAGTCAGCAGGTGCCCCTGTACACAGGGGCAGGGAGACTACAGAGAATGGAGTGTGTGTGTGTGTGTGTGTGTGTGTGTGTGTGTGTGCTCAGGCCCAGAGTTGCTGCTGATGAAAGGTGGGTACCCCGTCAGGTCCTCCTCTTTGGGGACCCTTGTGTCCCACACCCAGATGGCCGCTGGTGGACGGTGTGGCGAGCTTCTTGGTCTGCACCCTCAGCCTGCACCCCATCCAGGGGCACAAACGGAAGCTGCCAGTCTCGTGAAAGTAGCCGGCAATATGCATCTGAGGGCCACTCGAGCCCACCCCCACCCCCACCCCAGGACTCAGGAGCCTGTGTCCTTGAGAATCCCTGTTTACAACGCTCAGGACAGAACCAGAGCAGGCGGCACGCCCTCCCCACCTTATGCCCTGCCTCCCCTGGCCCCAGGCCCAGCCAGGACACAGCAGGGAGCCCTGCGTGGCAGGTGCTCTTCTGAACTGGGGACAAGGATTGAGTGATGACGAGAGAGGAGTTCACTGTCACCAGTCAGAGTGAGACCGGGGCTGACAGTGCCACGCCATCCGCTGCTCATCCGGAAGCTGGGGGACATGTAAACAAGGCCACCTGAGCGCATCCCCCCGAGGTCAGGCAGCCCCTGACCTCGAACAGGAACAGGCTGACACGGGAGCACAGTGTCAGAAGGCCCGGGAACAGTGGGAGGACAGCAGGAGCACCAGTCACAAAGGAAGCAGCAGGCTGTTGACAAGAAAGAAAAGGCCCAAATGAGTGACCGAAGAGACTGAAACTTGCCCTTGGACATAGACAGCTAAAGCAAAGGAGAGGGACGGGGAGCAGAAGCGCTGATGGGGAAATGCCAAGAAGACACAGTGAAGTGTTTCGATGGCAGATGCCCAGACGTAGAGTTAGGAAGGCCACGGGACGGGGGCATTTGGCACGTCTCGGAAGGATTGCATGGAGTGGACACTCCCTCGTTGTCATCAGGCCCACAGGGAGTCACAGCAACCCTCGTAGGTGGGGCGGCTGCCCTGTGGGTGGGCGAGACTGTGACTACGGATGTGGAGAGCCTGGTCTCTCTCCCTGGGGACAGTTGGTGGTTCTAGACTGGTGACCTGGGGCTTAGCCACCCCAGGCATAACCACAGCGCCAGCAGGACTCTTCCTGGTCTGATCAACAACCAAGGGGGGAGTACACAGAGTCACCGAGCCACAAGTGGCTGAAGGCCACGCATGTGAGGAGGCAGCATGTGATGGAGAACAGATGGCATTGAAGGAAGAAGCGTAAGTTCATTGAAGGCATTGCAAAGCAAGGCTCCGGTGCTGACGGGATTCCAATAGAAACGGCTCAGCAAGTTATGCAATACTGTGCCGGGTCCCTAACCTGACCAACCAACTGGGAGAGACCCATTTCCATGCCCGTTCCAACAAACGGTGATCCTGTAAAAAAAAAAAAAAACTCATTGCCCTCAAGTCGTTTCTGACTCAGGGGAACCCTACCGGACAAGATAGCCCTGCCCCTGTGAGTTTCCATGAATGGACCCCATAAAGAAGGAGACAGCCTCCGGTTTCCCCCATGGAGGAACAGGTGGTTTCTAATGTCAGCAATATCACACACAGGCAACGTTATGCTGAAGATCATTCCAGAACAGGGACAGCGGTGCTTCAAGAAGGAACGTCCAGGAGTTCCAGCTAGATTCAGAAGAGGACGTGAAATGAAGTCAAATGGATCTCGGGTGAAATACCAGGAAGACGTCTCTTATTGACCTGCAAAGGCATCCAGCTGTGTGGGTCTTCACCAACGAAGGCTAGTCCTGGAACTAATGAAAACTCCGGAACAGCTCACAGGTCGCAGGTGGAGCCCATACCATCGACCAAGAGCAGATGTGCAAGCATACCACGGGGGTGGTATGTGGTTCACAATCACAGGTGAGTGTCAGGGCTGTATCCTCCACTCCTCCTCCATCTGTGTCCCGAGAAAACCCTCAGAGACTTGAACAAGAGCCTGGCATCCGCCGCGCTTGGAGGAAGTCTCACTAAGCCATGATATGCAATGGCACAAGCTCGCTTGCTGACCCCAGAGACCACAAAGCACCTGCCAATCAAACCCAAGGCTACAGCCGTCAGGATGGGTGGCACCTTGACACAAAGGAAGCAGGGCCCCCAGTGGGACCCCTGGAAGCATCACCAGCAGAAAGAAAATGGGCATCATCCAGGCCTTCCCTTTACTTGACTCCACAGCCAGCTGTCCTGGGAGCGCTGTCAGACGGTGGAATGACTTCTTGCCAAGCTGCTGCTGAAGACGTCCTTAAAGGGTTGAGGAGCAAGGTCACCTTGAGGACGGAGGTCTGCCTGACCCAAGCCAGGGTGTTTCAACCGCCTCAGAGGCACGGGAGAGCCGGACACTGAATAAGGAAGGCCAGAGAAGAATTCGTGAATTTGAATACTATGTTGTTGAAAACATGGAGTAATTCATGTGCCCCCAGTAGGATAAAAAATATTGATGTGGGAAGACGGGCAGCCAAAATGCATCTGTCGCATGCTCCTAGCTCTTCATAACAGGAAATCCACAAATGGGCGGCTCTCGAAGATGCATGTCCCCTCGCAGGTCTAAAGGCTGTAAGCCCTCCTCCAGACACCAGCTCCAGGGAAGTTGTGCAGGAAGAAGGTCGGTGCCTGTCTCCCTTCAGCACGTGTGTGGGCCTGCCCTTCCTTGGAGATCTCCCTGTGTGTGACTGCCCTCTTCCCCTGGGTCCAGGGCAGTGGTTCTCAGCCTTCCTTTCATAGAGTTTCTCACGTTGTGGTGACCCCTCAACCATGAAATGATTTTCATTGCTACTTCTTCACTGTCTTTCTGTGACTGTTATGAATCAGGCAACCCCTGTGAAAGGGTCGTTTGACCCCCCAAAGGGCTGTGACCCACAGGTTGAGAACCACTGGTCTAGGAGGTTCTCAGCACAGGACAGCGTAGGCTCCTGGTTCTTCTTGAGGGTTCTGAGGTCCCCTGTCTTTGCTCCCCTCTCTCTCCTCTGAGGTGACACAGGCTGCACCTCAGGAGATATCTCTTTATACTGGATTGAAACAGCGACCTGAGTAAAATGCTGCACCCACCCTAAGCCTCTTACCATGGCTGTACTGTCACATCAGATCACATAACCGCAAATGACATCAGTCCATAGCTGTCAAGCCATTGGAGTCACAGCCCATCACGTTGGCACCATTGGGAGGACAGGGACTGACTGCAGTTCAATCCACAACCACTTCTTAGGAGCAAGGATGGAGAGACTTTGTCTCAGTGTCTTTGGGCATATGGTCAGGAGGAACCAGCCCACTGAAGACATCGTGTTTGGTAAAGTGACAGGGGACAGACTTTGGAGTTTACACCAGCAGGGAGGTCGAGGGAGGGAGGGTAAAGCAATGGCTAACTGGTGGATGAGCATTAACGTTGGTGAAGTGGAAGGTGATGGTCCACAGAAGGAGAAGAGAAATAAAGGGCATCAGGTAAACTATTGGGGCAGGTCGTGGCCACTAGTAGTTTAAACTAATGACTATAATGTTGACCATTTGAAATGAAAACCCCACCTAATTTCCTAGAAAGAGTTTTATAAATTAAGTTGAATTTTTCAAAGGTAGGACTAGAGAAAAAGTAATAAACGCAGGGCCAGTGAAAAAGAGGAAAACACTCCAGGAGACGGATGGATGCGGTGGCTATGGAGATGGGCGCCCACATGGCAACTGTAGTGACGATGGTGAGGATGGTGAGGATGGTGAGGATGAGGAGCATGGTGACAATGGTTATAGTGATGTTGAGGAGGATGGTGATGGTAAGGGAGGTGATGATGTTGAGGATGGCGATGATGGCTATGGTGACAATGGTGATGGTGAAGATGGTGACAGTGATAATGGCGATGATGGTGAGGATGTTATGGTGACAATGGTGATGGTGAAGATAGTGAAGATGGTGACGATGGTGACAGTGATAATGGCGATGATGGTGACAATGGTGAGGATGGTGGCAATGGTTATGGTGACGATGGTGATGGTGGCGATGATGGCAAGGATGATGACGATGATGACAGTGATAATAGTGATCATGACAATGATGGTGACGGTGGTTATGGTGACGGTGGTGATGATGGTGACGTGACAATGGTGATAATGGCGATGATGGTGAGGATGATATGTTAGTCCAGGTAGACTAGAGAAACAAATTCATAAACATGCATATGTGCATAAGAAAGAGATTTATACAGTAGAGCAATTGAATACTGAGAAAACATCCCCATACAGTGCAGTCCAAGATCATAAGTCTGATGTTAGCCCATATGTCGGATACCAATCTTTAAGTCCTCTTCAGACTCACGAAGCACATGCAATGACACCAGGACAATCTCAGGCCAGTGGGTGCAGAGTCGTGTATCCAGTGGCAGTAGGAGCATCTCAGCGCTGACAGGGGTCTCCCTGTGGCTTCTCCGGTTTCCAGGGCTCGGGGTCTATCCGCATGCTGCCATATGTCTCCTCAGCTTCTCCTCAGCTGTCTCCCAGGAACTGAGCTGAGAGACAGTGTCTCTTGCCTCCAAGAAGGAATTACCACATTTCCCGGAATTCTCAGGAGAGGGCCATGCCCACACAGAGGTCTCATTGGCTAGCTGCAGAGTGACAGGCTGGACTCCACGCCGACACTCTTCATCCTCATAGTGTCACCAGATTAGGTGACTGCCACGGGCTCCATCCTTCTGGGTGGGGCACTTGCTTGGACTAGATCACAGAAAGCACCCCCTCTCCTAACAGGCATCTGCCTACGGTCAGGTCTGGGCAAGTCCCCAGCATCCAAGGCATGGATGTCCTCACAGATCCAGGGGACCCCAAGGGAGTCCCCTGATGAATGCATGACTTGGACCACCTTGCCCACTTCTTGCCCATGCACAGACCCCGCCCCTTCCTTATAGCCCCATCTGCCTTGCCATTTTGTCAAGCAAAAGCCCCTTCGTGGCTCAGGTTACTTTCAGCCATCTGAAGAAGGGCGGGGCCAAGTCCTCACACCTGCAGAGGCTTGGGGTGAGCAGGCTCCTACAGATGACCCCGTCCAAAGGGACACCCCAGAGGGTCCAGGGATTGATGGTCGACTGCACTGCCCTAATTGCCTCCTGCAGTCCCTGCAGCCCACAGCCTCGGCCTGGATCATTAACACACCTTCTCTGGGCGGCAGCAGCTTCCCACAGGGCTGGGTGTTGGCCCAGCCCCATGAGCCCAGGGCCGCTCCTTGTTAAGCTCTTCGTTGGAGCCCCTCCGCGCCTCCCCCATGCTAGAAACGCTAAGCTCACCAATCCACCCCGACCCGTGCCCCAGGCCCGCTCGGCCTTAATTGGGGGACAGTGGTGGAGTGAGGGAACGCACTGGTGTTCGCAGCATCAATAATTCAACGCGGACAGAGAAGAAAGAAGAACACAAGGGGGGGCCACCCACACAGCTAAAATTTACGACGGGTGGTAATGAGGGGAGCTCTTCATTAGGGTTCTACGTGCTCCCCACGTTCCCCACCTAACGAGCCTAAGAAGAGAGGGCGTCAGGAAGGAAATGCATCACCAGAAATTAACAGGCGGTGTCTCTGACGGCCAAGTCAGGCATGATTTATTTTCCATTTTCTTCTTTGTGACTCTCCGAGTTTTCCCAGCCCTGCAGTAAGCACTTTCTTGCCTTTCATTAGAGAGGTATGTCTGAAGTGCAAGCCTGCCCGTGAAGACCAGAAAGAGGCACAGCACCCCACCCCCACCCCATGACAGAGGGTGGCAGCTGGAAGGCAGAGTGGGATGCCCAATGTGGGGCCTTCTGGGCTGTCCTGAAGGTTGGGCCAGCCGGGGGAGCGGTGAGGTCCACTCCTTTCTTGCTCAGGGCTTCAGGTGGGGATTAGAGCAGTGGGTGTTGTGACCGTCCCTGTGGGGCGGCCCCACATGTGTCAGAGCAGAACCACACTCTAGGCCACGTGTGAGGCTGGGTGCTGTCTAGAGGGACAAAGCCAGTCCCACACAGCTACTCTCCTGTAGAGAAAGAACTGTGGGCTCAGAAGGATTTCCAACCCAGAAGATGCCCACCTGCCCATGTCAGACAGGATCCTTCTCAGAGTCCGGGGAGGAGGCAGGGGCCTCTCAGACGAGCAGTGCAGAGCGTCCAGACTTGATGGGAATGTGGCAGAAGCTGACATCTCTCAGGGTCAGGGGCCCACAGGGGCTACCCCAGCAGGCAAACACAGGACTCATTCAAGGAGGGAGTTGAGGGTCCAGACAGACAGAGAGACTCCTCGTGTCTCCCTGACCAAAAGGACAACCCCTAGGAGGGGTCACAGGGCCTGATGAATAAGCTAACTCCATGCCTCTCCTTTCACAAGGCACAGGTTGCCATAAATCTAACCCCTGGGGTTTCTAGGAAGTCAGTGTCCAGTCCTTTCTTCCTCTGAGCCTCCGGGAGGCCTCAGACCGCTGATCTTTCCCTTAGCAGCCAAGCTCGCTCCTGTCTGACGACTCCCCTGTGGGATGGGGGGAGACCTCTAGCCCCACCAGGACTGATGAGCCCAGGGAGAACTAAGATGCCTCTGGCAGGACATGAAGGGAGAGAGGAGGGTGTGAACCGGCCAACCTCCCAGCCCTGGTGTGGAAGGTCACCCAAGGTGCCCAAGGTGTGCCCAGGAAACCAGCTGTGTTAGTCCGGGTAGACTAGAGGAACAAATTCAAGGACACGCATATCGATATAAGGAATGGGTTTATATTCAAGAGGAACAGGACATTGACAAAACATCCCAGCCAAGTCCAGCTCAAAGTTACAAGTCCTATATTAACCCATATGCCCAAAATCAGTCCATAAAGTCTCCTTCTGACTCACGAAGTCACGGGTCAGTGGTTACAGAGTCCCGGCACTGACAGGGGTCTCCCCATGGCTCCTCGCTTTCAGGGCTCAGGGTTCATCAATAGCATCCCGTGGTGGCAGAAACAACTCATCGCTGGAAGAGGCCTCCATGTGGCTGCCACAGCCTCAGAGGTCCGGCTCCAACAGGGCAAAGCCGTGTGGTTTCTCCACCGGCTACTCCAGCCTCCCAGATGCCACCATTCTGTGTTGCCTGTGATTAATCATCTCTGAAACTAACTCCCAACAACTGGGGAAGATAGCTTCTCATCTTCATGAGGGAAATATCGCGAGATTTCTCAGGAGTCTCAGGTGAAAACCATGCCCACACAGAGGCCTCATCGGCTACTCAATGGCTATCTCCAGATTAACAGGCCAGACTCCACCCCTACATCTCAATCATGAAATTAACATAAGCACATGACCGCCACACCAGCCGTGCCTCCCTTCGTGTGCAGACACCCTCATGGATCATGCAGGCAGCACATGCCCCAAGCCACCTCAGCATCCGGGAGCATCAGACCACTACAGTCCTGCTTGCAGTGTGCTGGGGGACGAGTGCCAGGTGCCAGGCTGATGCCTGGACTGGACTGGACTGGACCTGAACACGGACCTGGACTGGTGGAAAGATAGCAAATGTCCCTAGCTGTGGCCATAGCTGTTGTGTGCAGACTGAAGCAAGATCCCAATTCACACGGTCAAAGGCATCTGCCAGCTTCCCGCGAGCTGCTGGGCTGCCCCCAAATACCTCTCTGGAAGTTTTGCAAAGCACTGTTTACCTGGGAAGGGGGAGACTCACACTTCCACAGAGTAAAGTCAGGACCTGAGAAAACTGCTGCCACCCGAGCGGAGGAAGTCTGGAACAAATGAGCCCGACTCTCCCCAAAGCACAGCCTAATCCCCTTTGACAAACAGAAACCAGATTTGTGGCTGGAGTGGGGGAGGGGGGGGCATCTAAGAAAGAAAATGCTGCTTCATAAGGCAGCAGCTTGGAGATGTGTGGTCCAGCACCTCTGGAGAGCGGCTGACTTCTTTCGAGAGGGAAGTGGCTAGCCCAGAGAACCCCGGAACACACCCGCTCATTCCCCCTGGTTGGCTTGCTGTCCTCTCCCGCTGTCCTGGCTCAAGGCCCTGGAGACCTAGAAGGTGCCTGCGCCAGGAACCCTGTGAGGGTGAGGATGAGTCCACTGGACCCTCCTGGGTCAGGGTAGGGGTGGGGCCCAGCCTATTGATTGGCCAGAGCCAGATGGCAGACACCTCCTTGGTGCCATCGCTCTCTTTGTGCAAGAGTGAGGGACCCTGGGGAGGAACACTCTGCCCTTTGCCCTCCTGCGTGCTGGGACTCTGCCTCCCTCCAGGCTGGCCCCCATGGACCGTCCCATCCTGACAGCTGTCAGCACCCTGCCACGCTCCCACCAAGTATGCATCCACACGAGTCTGCACCCACCGGCCCGTGAGCTTGGTTCTTCACCTTCCTGCGCCATCGGCCTGCAGCTACGTGAGTCTGAAGACGCCCCACTGGCTCGGACAGTGGACTTGCTCTGAACTGGGCTGAGCTGGCTTTTGGCTATAAGATTCCTTGTTGATTACAAGATCTTTCCCATACAGGGGACGAGCCCCACTGGATTTTCTCTCTAGACCACCTGACCAACTCTCCCACCATTGTGAGAGAAATGCCTAGGGCACTGGCTCCCCTCGCCCCACTTTCAGCAGTGTGTCCCCAAAAGGGCCCTGCTCATCTTCCCAGGGCCAGCTACCTGCCTCCACCCGCCCAACCCCGCTCACTTTAGAGCTAATGCCGCTGGGAACCTTCTGGAAGATCCAGACATCCTAGGGGGTGGGGATGCTCCCCTCCCTTGTCCCTGCCCCTGGCACGCAAACCTCTTCCTGGCGTCCACTTCCCTTCTCAGCAGACACTCTGCCCTGTCCTGCCCTGGATGTCAAAGGGTGGGACCCCAGCCCCCTGGATGTCAAAGAGTTGGCTCTTTGCCAGCGAAGCTTTGGTTCAGAATGCTGGGGGGAGTTCCTCTTCCTCGTGCACCTGTGATGCCTGGACTTCAGTTGCTCTGTCCCCAGAGGACGCTGGGCACACACTGTGACGGCTGTGCTAAACCGTCAGTGCATGCAGCCCTTCCAGAGGTTGGCCAGGGGGGGTGTGCTCACGCGTCACACAGGATGCGGCTTCAAACTGGGGGTGCAAGCCCATGTTAGGGAGCGTGTACATTGGCAACACAGCATCCACTCGGCATGAGGAACGGCCGCCCCTCCGACAGACCACTGGCCGCTCACACCCTGGGGGGTGCAGGCACCACGGGGCGGGTGATTGAGGATGAGTGTTGACAGGAGTCAAGAGTGTGAGTTTGTACTCACAGCTGTCACTGCCCGCCGGGTCACCGCACAACCATGTGACGCTGCAGGCACCGTGGCGACCATCCCATCAAGGGCCTCCCTCTTCGGGACAGCCCTCCAGGTCCCAGCAAGATGTCCTTTCCGGAGGCTGGTGCCTTGTGGTAGCGGGACCAAGCCTCCCCGTCCTGGAGCCTAAGGAATAGTCCGCCCCTGCTTCTTCCAAACAGACTGGTCTGCTCTTCTGGAAACAGGCCATAGCCATGGCTCTCAGCTTTGCTGGCCCCGTGAGTCAATGCCTCCATCCATCTCTCTGTCCATCGGTCTCCCTCTCATCGGCCCACGGGCCCAGCTTTCACCGGCCCAGTGGTGGCTGCCAAGACACGGCGTGGGTCAGGCACATCTGGGCCCCCACGTGACACCTGTGCTCTCAGAACGTGGACGTGGGAGGGGACTCTCGAAGGGGGCTGGAGTAGAAACGAGAACGTCTGGGAAGGACCATGGCAACAGAAGCACAAACGTGCTGGATGCAGTGGGTGGCTCTGAGAGTCGCCAGAGCCCGCAGTGAAACCATCTCTGGGAGAGAAGAGAGGAACGGTCACGCGGGGGTGGAGCGCCAAGGCGAGCGCAAAGGGGCCGCCACCCTCCTCAGAGCAGAGGGGGCCCCACGGCCCAGTGATGTTTGAGAGGCTGGAGCGTTGTAGAGGGGTCCCAGCGGGCACTGGTCCCACGGGGGGGTGGGGGGAGGAGGGGGCTGTTGTCATTGTGTGAGGGAAGCTCAGAGTTCGTAGGCCGCGGTCCCAAAGGAGAAGCAAAGCCTCTTGGGAGGGAAGACGGCAGTGACGCGTCACCCAGGCTGACTGGTGACTGACAGCGCTGATTTGCTTTTAAGCAGAAATTAGTCCATTGATAGATATCTCATCAAGAACTTTCCCACCGCTCTCGTTAATTCTGAGCCTTCCCCCCACCCCGCTTCATCTTCAAGGAATGCTCTTTATGTAAACAAAGTAGTTAATTAGACAATTTGTTGAGCTCTTTAAAATGCATTCTGCCTTAAAAGAACAAGAAATCATAATATGAAAATCACAGCATTTCTAATATGTCAACCTAATCTTCCATCATATTTTTAGAAAAATGAATTCCCATAATTTATTTATCCACCCCCTCTAATTCCATTCATAAATAAATAAGAGCGTTTTAACTTGCATCTGAGGCACGGGGATGGCTGGGAGAAGCTGGGGGTGGGGGGAGCAGGGCCTTCCCTGCCTCTGTCAGGAAGCAAAGTGACACCCAAGGCCTGGGTCCTGCAGGCACAGCGGAGCTCCAGGGGATGGCTGGGCCAAGGTCATCTCAAGTCGGGCACAACATTCTCTGGGGGGCTGTCACCACCTCGCCTGCAGACCCCTGGGCCGATCGGAAGTGGTGACCAGATGAGGGAAAAGAGGAGGAGGCTGCAGGAGTTTCTCTGAGGGGATGGGCATCTGAGTGACCGCTCAGCACTAGCTAGCACCAGGGTTCACGAGAACTCAGGTCAGCATTCCCATGGACATTTCCCAGACAAAGGGGGCACTGCGGGGACCCAGGACCCCACCCCAAAGCCACCTTGACAGGGGACCTCTGCGAGAGACCCCAGTGGGTAGGGATGGACCCCCTGCTTCCCAGCTCCCTCCCACTTCTGCCGGTCTCAGCACCCCCCAACCATGGGGTCCCCAGGCACGCCCCAGCAAATGCCCTGCACACAACCTGTCCCCACATCTGTCACCTTCAGATCTGCCCTAACTCACAGTGACCACAGGACACCAGCACAGCCTGTCCTCGCAGCCGAGGGCCTGCCCAGGCCCGTCACCGGGGCCCCTGCAAACACTGAGTGCTCTTACACATCAGCCTCCATGGCCAGTCCACCAGCTCCGCCCTGGGCAACGTTCCTGGCGCTAGCTTGATGTCAGGAAGGAGATTCCCCACACCTTTCCTCCTGGTCTGTCTCTGTCCAAAACCCCGAAAGCCTAGCTTCCAGCATCGCAGCCTCATGGAGGAGGACACCGCAGCAGACAGGAGCCTCAGAGCTCTCCACCATCTCTGGGGGCCTTCAGACCCCAGCGTGTCCTGGGACACCCCTACCCACCCCCTTATGAGAAGGGTGTGCTTCCCGAGGGCCAGAGGAGCAGCCCTCTCTGCACATCAGGATCCTTACGTAAGGACTGGGCCCGCTGGTGTGTGGCATTCCCGGCAGCCCGGGGTTTCTCTGGGCTGCGCGGTGGCCTCGGGGAGCCTCGGGGCTGTGTGTCCAGGTGAGGAAAGGGTGGGTCCATCTGATGGCTCCTCAGCTTGAGCGAGACGCCTTCCAGGTACTTCCCAGACGGAGAGTGAGTGAGTCTGAGAGGACCAGAGAAACAAATCCATTGACACTCGGATGTGTATAAGAAAGAGCTTCATATACAAGAGCAGTTGGATATTGAGGCCACATCCCAGTCCAGATCAAGTTCTAAGTCCATTATTAGCCCACATGTCTGACACCAATCTATCAACTCCTCTTCAGACTCACGCAACACAAGCAAGAAATTCAGAAAACTGGGGAGAGTGCAGGAAGCTCATTGGCCTGTGGGTGGGAAGTCTTGTGGATCCAGTGGCGGTGAAAGCGTCTCAGCACGGGCGTGGGGCTCCCCGTGACTGCTCCAGCTCCGGGGCCCTGGCAGAGCTCCAGGTGTCTTAGGAAGCAGAGCGTCTTAGTCTGGCCTCCAGTGAGTTATTTATCTCCGTGGCACCTCCAAAGGAGGCCATCAGGCAGTGATCTGATTGACAGACTAGACTCTACCCCTTCGTAATTGACCCCAGACTGTGTAACCACCATAGAAAGCTGAGTGTCAGGAGCCCCCTCCTCCCCGCATCTCAGGAAGAATGGGGCCTTTCCCTGCAGCCCCTGCTGACTCTGTGCCCTTCCTGGGAGGAGCCTGTGAGCAAACGGGTGGGCCTGGGATGCCCCCAGCTAGCTGTGCCCTGGTGGACACCCCCAGGGCCATCGAGTAATCCACACAGTATTCCACCAGACTGTCCCCTGCGGTGGGATCGGAACTCCCTCATGGGAGCTCGCCTGGGCATTTTGAGGGGCAGCTGGGAGGTCTTCCTGCACAGAAACCCAGAGAACCAGCATGCTAGTTACCCCCACCCTCCTGGAGCCCCCAGGAAAGTGGGGGTCGTGAGGACACATCCCCCCAACCATGACACTGGATCCCAGCCCCACAGGTACTGTTTGGGGACCTGGCTCACAGATTGGAGGCCAGTCTCCTCTGGCGCAGCACAGGGTCACTGGCTTGGTCCTTGCAAAGTGGGGGGGGGGTGGTCAGACAGCCCACACTGGACATCGAACCCACAAACCAGGACTCATGAATACCACGTTCCTGCCTGCGCCAAAATGCCGTGGCAGTTAGAAACACTGGGCTATAATGAACTCAACTGCAGCTGTTGTCAGAGTTGAGGGGTGCCCCTCCCTGTACCCCAAGCCCCCTAGATGAGCAGTGAGGGGCTCAGAGGAGGGGGAACAGGTGTGTGAGTGTGAGACAGGGTCTGGGGGACACAGGTGTGTGAGCACGAGGCAGGGCTGGGGACATTACAGGTGTGTGAGCAAGAGGCAGAGGCGGCCTGGGACCTCGTCCCCTCTCACAAGCCACAGAGTCTGAGGCCCTCCCGGAACAACCTACCCGCAGAGGCAGCCACGTCCAACGAGACACAAAGTGGCTGCCTCCTGGTACACATGTTTGCTGGATTTCCAGTGGACAACCCCAGATCCCTGAATCAACAGCGGATTGGGGAAGGGGCTGGGCGGGCGAGGAGGAGCCGCAGGTGGCCGTCCTGGGGAGCGGTGGGGACACAGTGCCACCTGCAGGAGCCAGCGGGGCAGCGGCTCAGGCCTCGCAGCCCATGGCCGGCCAGCAACCCTGTCCATGTGGGAGCAGGGGAAGCAGGCCCAGCACGGGACAAAGTTGCAGCAGGTGGTGGTCTCCACTCTGATGCCCAGAGTGTAGAGGACACCTTCATCTCTGTTTGGCAGGCCTCGTTCCCGAGGGCCCTGAAAGAGAGGACAGGCAGGAGGGATCTGAGGGGCCGTTTCCAGAGAAAGGAGGGCACACAGGAGTCCTGCTACATTTGGGGAGCTTGCAGAATTGGGGACCTCAGTCGAAAGGGTCAGACCACAGGGGGAGCCAGCCGGCACTGGCTGTTTGCCGAGGCAGGGGGGCCAGTGGGCACCGTCACAAGCAGGAAGTCGGCTCAGCCAGCAGGGCTAAACCGTGATGGCTGGTGCTGGAGCAGAGGGGCCCAGAGGAGGGACAGGTGTGGCAGGACACCCCAGCTGTCCCCGCTAAAAGAAAAGGGGGAGCTCCACAGGGCTGCAGCCACACCTGGAAACTGGGGGGTGGGGGGTTCAAGATGCAGGACCGGAGGAGGGAGCCACTGGGACTGAGCAGGAACCTCTCAGAAGCTGTGTGTGGGTTTGAGGGACCCTCTCCCCTCCCCTGGCTCAGGAACAAGCAGAGCCTCAGGGATGGGAAGAACAGAAAGCAGAACTTTGGGTTCCAGCCTCTCTCTCTCTCTCTCTCTCTCTCTCACACACACACACACACACACACACACACACACACACACACATACACACACACACCCTGGACGAGTCGGGGTGTTTTCTGGGTAAGTAGGATGGGGCCTCCTGTAAACCTGGTGTTTGCAGTGCCTGTGTGCTGGTCTGAGTGACACCTCTATCGATGCCTGCTGGCAGATGGGGGGGCCTGGTCTGCGGGGGCAGGGACTCCCTGAGGGGTACCCCAGAGGGGTGCAGGGTGTCTGTGGAAGGAGGTTCAGGTCGGGGAGGGGATGCAATGCTGAGGGGGCCGTGGGGACACATGGACATGAACTGTGCTAGAAAGGCTGAATAAGACCTGATCTGCCCCTACTCACAGACACGGCTCACCAAGCTCTCTGCCTCGAGGCGAGGCCACGGGAGAAGCCACCACTGCAGGTTTCCGAGACGAGACCCCTCTCTGGGACTAGAGAGCCTCCTGGTTTCTAACTGCTGGCTTGGCCGTGGGCGGCCTAGCACGTGCCCGCCCCAGGGCTCCTCCTGACGCACCCAAAGAAAGAGAGGTGACCGCACTGGGCTACATGGGAGCCCCACACGTGCTGACCGCGGGAGCATGGGGACGGCCTCCGTGGGGAAGATTCTAGACTTGCGGCACAGGCTTCATCTGCCACCTGAGAGCCCCTGGGAGCGCTGAAGGACAAGGAGGTCGCTTTGAGGAAGAAGGCGGCCCAGACCCAAGCCAGGGTGTTTCCAGGCCCCTCTGTGCCTGCCAGAGCGGGTGTCTGGTGAGGCCAGCCGGAGCTGACCGGAGGCCTGACGAAGATGGCTGAAAGTGCTGTGAGCACCCAACAGACAGAGGAGTCTGCCTCGGGAGGACCCGGCCACACAGTCCTGAGAAGCACAGAGGGCAAGAGCGGCTCACGGACTTTGGGCGTGTTGTCAGGAAAGACCAGGCCCTTCCTGATAGAATGTCCAGGTCCCGGCACCCTGGGCTGTGTCTCAGGTGGTGCCTGTCTGGATCCGGGTCCCAGTTGTGTGGCTATGTTCCTGCCTGAGGGTCTAAGCAGCCCTGGGGGTGGGCTTCTCATGCCCCAGGTTATAGGTGAAGAAACCGAGGCAGGAGAGTCTAAGGATGGGGCCTCGATCCTCTGGAGACTGTCGGAGAGCTGTGGCCCCAGAGCTCAGGGGACCCCGCTGTTTCTGGTTCTGTGTCTGCCAAGGCACCGGGCTCCGTCACCCCCATCAGTCACCCCCACCACTCCAAAATCTCGCCATTCCTACTCCATCAGCTCCCCCGTGACTCCATCTGCTCCCAGAAGCCTGATCTAAGGCCTCCAGCCAGCCAGCAGGGGCAGGACAGGGAACCGCCAGTCTCTGGATATAGACCCCCCTCTTCTGCTTCAGAAAATCCAGGCTGAGAAATGGGAAAGGCAGGTGTGGACCGTTTTTAAGTTAGATACTTAGTCTCTTACTATAACCCCCACTTCTACAGCATGGTGTTTATCCCCATGAGATATTTGAGATTTTTTTTAAACATCAAAACCGTAACATTATCAGGCTGTGAGTCAAGTGGACCGGGACAAAGGGAGGGACGCAGGTGGACGTGGGACCCCTGCAAGGATGTTGAGGAGAGCGATGGCGGCCTGTAGCTCATGTGGACTCTGATGCAACCTAGTGCCACTTTGCAGTCATGCAGTCATTGAGGGGAGACTGGCGAAGGCCCCTTGTCTCGTGTCCTTCTCCTCGGGTAGCTGGGTGTGGGTCCCAGGCAGACGGCCCTACAGCGTCCACTCAGTATCCACTGCCCACAGCCCACGGATGTGAGTCCCCAGTGACAGACCCAGGGTGTGGGCAGGTGGGGTGGGAGGGAAGACGGACCCTGCAGCCTGGGCATCCAGCTCCTGTGACTCAAGGGCAGCTCGGGGGACTGACTCGGCTGTCTGAGTCCAGGCTAAGCTAGCGGGTCCTCTGAGGGGGGAAGGGGGAAGCAAGACAAGAGGGGGCTTGTTCAGTGGGCTGGAGCCGCTACAAGGAGTAGATGGGGTGCCCAGCTCTCTGCAGAAAAAGGGATCATAGGCAGGGTGCTCAGTGAGGGGCCCACTCACACACACCCCCATTTTCTCCCACAGATACACCAGGACCCTACACCACACACACTCCACCACTCCGATCACCTCCAGAGACATCCCAGAACCCCCACAGTCTGCATTCCTGGTCACCCCCGCAGGGGCCTGTCCCTGGAGCCAAGTAGAAAGTGCTGGCCCTGCCCTTGCCGTGCTTGTCCCCCACCTCTCCCTGCCCGACTGGACCTTCCCCAGGCCACTCTCGTGTGTCCTCCCAGACTCCCCGCAGAGCTGGCATCACTGGACAGTGACACCTGGGCTCGACAACCCCATCGGAGCTGCTGTGGGGCATGAGGAGGCGGCAAGCAGCCCAGGGGTGATCAGAGAACAACAGACACTCCAGAAGAGGTTGGGGACAGTTGTAGCCCTCAAATGAACGCTGCTGACACAGGGGCCACAAAGTGAAGCTCTAGGGACAGTGAGTGGGCATCCTCCCTCCATCGTCTGTCCATCTTTCTGTCCCTCTGCTTCCGCTGGCTCCAGACTCATTGTCACATGATGTCCTCCCTCCGTTCGTTGGTCCATCTGTGCCTCTCTTATGGGACACCTCATTCCCGGCAGCAGGACACGCTGACTCCAGTCCTACTTCGGTCACCGGTCATTCCTTAGAGATCCATGTCCCAGGAGCAGGTCTGCATTGGGGACATTCTGCCCCCCACAGTCTGGGGTTTGCAGGACCCCTGGGGATAGGCAGCCTCCGCACTCCCTGGGAGACTCTGTCATCTGACCTCTGTGGGAGGGGGCCTGGCCCCACACCCCATGTCTGGGGGAACACACTTACCTTGGAAGCAGCCCTGCTGCTCAGCTGAGGCCGGAGGCACTGTGGTCCTGTGGGGGCAGGTGGGCAGCCGTGGGGACCTTGGCAGGCCTGGGTATTAGGGGACCCCAGGAGCATGGTGACCCCCAAGTCCAGGGCCAAACCTGCTGGAGGACACTAGCCTTCCTCCTTTGGGAGTGTGGGCCGTGAGCTGGCTGAGACCCGGAGCCGGGGTGCTGAGTTGGCCTCAGGGCTGGATCTGGTGCCTGTCTCAGGGGCCATCAACCAGCCCAGCCGGCTCTAGACTACAGGACCCACCGCCCGGCCACTTCTCCCCACCCCACCCCACCCCCAGTCCCCTGGATGCTGCCCGGGAGGCTGAGTCCTCAGCACCACGACCACTGGGTTCCCAGCTGGTGTCACTCGGCCGGCCAGTACCACGGGGACACATCACAGCCAGGCAGCCACAGGAAACCCGCCCTGAAGCCAATGTCACGCCATCCTGGACAAGAACCTGCTGGACATGCAGGGTCCACAGCACTGGTGCTGTCGAGGCCTCAGCTCCAGCACAGTCACAGGTGCCCCAGGCAGGAGGGACCCCCAGTCACCCACAGGGCAGGCCCTAGTGCCCAAGGTGGAAGTGGGAGGCCCGCAGCCCCTGACCTGACCCGGATCCTCCTGCCAATGCCATGTGCCTCTCGGCCATCCCCAACTAAGTCGTGTCTCCAAAGACCCGAGTCTTACCCCCACTGCCTGAGGACGTGGCCCTGTTTGGAAAGAGGGTCCCCAGATGCCGGGAGCTGGGCTGGACCACGCTAAAGAGGAGCTGAGACATGGACGGGGGAAGAGGTGAGGTGGCCACAGACCAAGATTGCAGTGACGTCCACACACGGGGGATGCACGGACCGCCGCATCGCAACAGGGCAGGTTCTCGCTTGTCCTTCCTTTGTTCTTTTAATCATTTTCCTGGGGGCTCGCACAGCTCTTACCACAACCCACACAGCCATCCGTTGTGTCAAGCACACTTGTACATCTGTGGCCTTCACCCTTCTCAAAGCACTTGCTTTCTCCTTGAGCCCTTGACACCTGCTCCTCATTTGCCCCTCCCTGTCTGCTCCCTCCCTAATTGTCATATTGTGCACTGTCCGACGTCTCCCCTCACCGGCTTTTCTATGTCCATCCCGGGGGTGGGGAGGTGGTTTACAGGAGGCTGGCGTACTGGTGTCAAAGACAAATAGCAACTGCCCCGTGGGTTCCCAGAGCTGCGACACTCACGGGAGGTGAGAGCCTCGACTGTCTCCCTTGCAGTGGCTGGTGGATTGGAACTGTTGACCTTGCAGTGAGCAGCCCAGTGTGTAACAAGGGCTTCTCAGGGGGAACAGAAGCCCTGTCTGTGTCCCCAGTGGCGTTGGTCTCCAGCGGGGGCAGCCAAGGTCCACCCCGGTGGCCTCTGTTGCTGGTGGTAGACGGGCTCCAACCTGCAGTGAGAGGGATGGGAGGAAGCTGGGGTGGGGGTGGGGGGCTGCAGGAGCCCCAGGCCGGCCCGGCTCACACAGAGCAGCCGTGGTCTCTAAGTCCCCTCAAGGCCACTGGGCCAAGTTACCCGGTGGGGCACCTGCCTGCCACTCCAATGCCTGCCGGAGGAGCAGCCAGGCAAGCACGGGAGCGACTCCTGGTCAGGGCAAGCCTGGTCAGAGGGGTGTGGTGGGCAATGGGGTGAGGACGGAGGTGGGACAGTTACAGCTGGAGGGGTCCCACCTGGAGGGGCCAGGGGAGTGAGTGCCCACTAAGATAGGCCAGGTTTGCAGGTTTGGGACTGTGGTCTTGTCCCATCCATCACAAAGGGTTGGGGGGGGTGGGGCGGGACATCAAAAAATTCCTCCAGGCCCAACCCCACCGAGCAGCTGAACGTGAGGACCTTGTAGAAGGAAGACAGGCTCCCACTGGAGGGGTGGACGTACTCCATCTCAGTGGACAGAGGTGGACACTGGGCAGGGAGGGAGCAGAAGGGTGCAGGGTGGGGGTGGACCAGGGGGCACTGAGCATCTGGGCAGATGCACACTCACCAGTACCTGAAGATGGAGGTGTCACCACCCCCACCCCACCCCCTGTCCAGGACAAATGTCCCCAAGCCCAGTGTCTTCTGCCACACCTGCCCCCTAGAGCCCCCCTCTGGAACCCCCTCCTCCCTGAAAGCTGACCCAGGGATGTCCAGGTCAGCTGGAGGTACTCTTAGGAGTACCAGTGGTCCAGCCCATTGGAGCACTTGTGGACCTCTTCCTGTCGGGACCCCAGGGTTCCCAGAGAGAGCGAGGGCCAGACAAGGCAGGGCTCCCACCCACCAAGCCCAGGCCGAGAGGAGGGAGGGCGGGAGGGGCTGGGCTTTGCAGACAAGACCTGGGCGTGTGGGTGCTGAGTCTGGAGTGTGGGCTAGTCTGAGGCAGAAGACATTGGGGATTTTCCTGTTTCTGCAGGAGATTGAACGGGCCCCACAGACCATTCAGTGCCGGGCGAGGCTGCTGAATGCAAGGTCAGAAGGGAAAATCAATAGCCTCCCCGCACGTCAGCCACGAGGAGACAGGATAATGCTCCTTAACGGAGCCATTTGAAACCGCAACAAAACCCACGAAGTGCTTAACTATAAATCTAAGGGGGAAGCAGAGATCAGGTGGAGAAGACTCTGAGGCCTATTGAAGAGCTGAGAAGACGGAACAAAGGCGGGGGTCGGGTGATGAGCGGGGAGTCGGGGGCTTTGGGGTGAAGGGACTGCTCTCCCACACTGTTCCAGCCAACGCCGCCGAGCCAGGCTGGCCTGGGGACCCCTCAGAGCAGGAGGTCGATGAACAAGACAGGGAGGGTCGGGAGGAGTCAAGGGAGGGTGAAAAAGTAGGAAGAGGGGGAAGAAAGGGGAGTCGTCAATGTTTCCTCCCCGTCGGGGCCAACTGTCATCAAACAAGCCTCAGCAGTGGGTGAATCCGGGACAGAAAGACCCTCTGAACTCTTCAAAGGCCAGCATGCTGCAAGAGGACTGAGGGGCGCTGACCCAGCCGCCTCCGCCGGTGCAGGATCAAAAGGCACCTGGCACTGGGTGACCTGCTACACGAGAGCTCCCCAGGGTGCTGAAGAGCAAGGCTGTGGCTTGGAAGACGGGGCACCGACCCCAGGCTCGGAAGCTGGTGTGCATTGGACACTGGATGAGGAAGACCTAAGAAGAATCGATGTGCTTGAATGGTGGTGCTGCAGAAGAATACTGAAAACTCCACGGACTGCCAAATGGACAAGGAAGTCTGCCCTGGGAGAAGTACAGTCAGAGGGCTCTTTGGGGGCAAGGATGGCAAGACTTCATCGGACATACTTTGGACATGTTGCCAGGAGAGACCAGACCCTGGAGAAGGAGCACCAAGGCTCCCATCATGGCCACAGCCAAGCCAGAGATCCAGCAAAGACAGCCTGAGACCTGCTGCATCCTGGGGCCACTGGGGTACTGATCCCCAACAGCATCTTGCAAAATCCCACTGTCACCCCCTCTGAGTGGTCCTGCTCCTCCCAGCCGGCCTGGCACTGAGCCAGAGGTGCTGGGTGAAGACAAGCAGGAACAAGAGGTAGAGGAGGATGGGGTCCTTGCTTTAGGGTGAGGTGGTTCCCTGTTTTAGGTGGATCCTGTCCATGCCAGCATTCCCCCACCCTTGTCCTACCCCCTGCGTCTGCCCCACCCTGGCCCACAGTCGGAGGCTGAGTCAGAAACAGGGTGCTGACCATAATGGCCCCTTCTGGGGGGCTCTCCTAACTGCAGGAGTTGTGGAGTCCTTGACACTCGTGGTAGTATCTTTTCTTGATTAGCTCATTACGCTCATCCTTGGTAGATGATAAATGACATAAGGAGAGCTAAGACCAGACCGGGGTCATACCTTTCGGCATCATCATGGAATCCCTGGCTGCGAGTGGGGGACAAATGGGTGAGTGGATGAGAAAGTAGGTGGATGGATGCACAGAAAGAAAAATAAGTGGACATGTGGATGGACAGACAATGGATGAATGGGCAGTGAGTGGGTGGGTGAGTGGGTGGGTGGATGGATGGATAGAAGGTAAGTGGGTGAGTGGATGGATGAATGGTTAGTGGGTGGGTGAGTGGGTGGGTGGATGGATAGTGGATGAGTGGACGGATGGATGCATAGATGGATGCTTGGATAGTGGATGGGTGAATGAGTGGATAGAGGGTAGATGGGTGAGTGGGTGGGATGGATGGTTAGTGGTGGGTAGGTGGTTGAGTGGATGAATAGTGGGTGGAGGGATGGATGGATGCATGGATAGTGGGTAGGTTGGTTAGTGGATGGGTGGATGGTGGGTGAGTGAGTGGGTGAGTGAGTGGATAGATAGGTGGATGGTGGGTGAGTGAGTGATGATAGGTGGATGGTGGGTAGCTAGGTGAGCAAAAGCAGGGAGAGTGAGTGGCAGGTTGGTGGGTGGATGGATGATGGGTGAGGTAGAAGAATGAACAGAGGGTTCTACTAATGAATAGTGGACAGGGGCAGTAGATGCCACTGCTGTGGTTAGACCTGCTTGTTTGTTTGTTTGTTTGTTGGCAGCCCAACAGGACTAAGACAAGGGAGTGGCTGAAAGGACGTGTCTGCAGAGGCATGTTTAGACGTTTTAATTGAATGAGTGTGTGCACCTGTGAGCCACAGCTCTGGAAGCATTGGGGGCAGCGTGCCCTTGACGGATCCTCAAGGGAGGGTGATCTGGCAGAAGGCTCTGGAGGGCCCTGACCCCACCTTGAATATATGGGCCTCCATGCAGGAGCGTTTTCCATCCAAGCTTAAAGCATTTACATTTATGCATTCATGAATGATTTGCCAACATGGAGACACCTGATTGGTCTATCAGGCTTCCTGTGCAAACGCATGTCTAGAATTTGCTCTGAGCTGCCCAGGTGCTAGTGGGCTGCAGGCTAGGGTCCCAGCATTCGTGTCCCAGACACATTCAGCCCAGATGAGCCCCCAGGCTCTCCTTTCTTTCTCAAGGTCATGAACGCTTCCTGCCCCAGAGGCCAGAGTCCTCCTGGTGACATTGCCAGGGAAGCACTGGACTGCCCATCGCAAGATGTTGGCTCAAAGCCACTGGCCCCTCCCAGGGAGACAGATGGAGCTATCCACTCCTGTGAAGAGGTGCAGCTTCAGAAATCCTGTGGAGGGTCCCAGAGTGGACAATGCCCACCCCTCTGGGTGTTGGAGCTATTGGAGAGGGCTGCAAAGCAGGCACCTCCTCACTGTCCTGGATTATAGGTTACTAGGCAAAATCCCTCTCTGCCACGGAGTTCTGAGTCATTTTGTTTTTTCTGCAAAGGGGCATAAGTCGAGTAAATTTGGAGATCTCTGACCTGAGCTTACTTAACGGCAGTGGGTTAAGTAAAACTCCCACACATCTGGCCATCCCCCATCCCCACCCCCAGCACCTGTGTGAGGCAGGCCATCCAGAGAAACAAATCCAATGCCACCCATCTATGTAGAAGAAGGAACTCCAGATCGAGGGAGATGGCAATATGAAAATAATGATCCTTTATCCTTTCTGAAGGGTTCATGAGGGCGGGAGGGTGGGGAGGGAGGGGAAAATGAGGAGCTGATACCAAGGGTTCGTGTAGAAGGCATTTTGAAAATGATCATGGTGACAGATGTACAAATGTGTTAGATACAATTGCATATGGGTTATTGTAAGAGCTCCCAATAAAAGGATTTATTTAAAAAGATGAAGAAGCAGAAGAAAGAGAGAGGAAAAGAGAAAGAGAGAGAGAGAGAAATGTATCAAGAAGGCATATCCCAGCCCAGTCTAACTGAAGTCCGTAAGTGCGATGCCAGTCCATAAGCCCCTCTTCAGACTCACTCGCTCACGTATCTGCAGGCTGGAGACCCCAGAAGGTGGAGCAGGAAGGTCGAAGGCCAGTGGGTGCAGTCACATGGATCCAAGGGCACTGGGAGCATGGCAGGAACCCACAGCTCTCAGGGCCCCAGCAGGCATGAAGGAAGTAGGTGGGTGAGGGGGAGGGGGAGGAGAGATCACCTCTGTTCATGATGCTTTTATACAAAAGGCTTATGACATCAAGGAGGGGTCATCAGGCTGTGACTTGACTGACAGGGTGTCTAGCTGACATCACCTCTAACCACCCGGAGACCCTGCAGGACAGGGAGAACTGCTCCTGGGGTCCCAAGACTGCCTTCCTTCACAGGAGTCACAAGCCTCCTCTTTCTCTTATGATGCATTTCTCTCGCTGCCTTCTCTGTTGGTAGCCCCGTGCCTCGCCACCACGCACACACCTCACCACTGTGCAAGTCCCAGGGCTCCCATGAAGCAGGAGGCATGAACCAAAATGCACTCCCCAGAGCACCTCAGAAGAGAGTCCTGGCACTCCATTTCCAAAAAGTCAAAGCCTGGCAGACCTTTGAGAGGCTTCACTCTGCAGACACGGGCCCTTTTGTGCTGGGACTGACTAGAAAGCTGCCCACAGCTGCAGCACCTCAGAGTGCAGGGGGCTGGGCACAGGGCAGCATGTGAGGGTGCAGACAGCTGGGCATGGCTAAGCTTGATCTATTGCAGTCATTCAGTGCATCTCCAAGGGAAAGGGCACGCTCTCTCCACCGCCTCCTTGCCACCTCTGCAGGGGCAGTGCTCACCACAAATCACCCGAGAGATCTCCACAGGGGCACAACACAGATGTGGGCAGAGGGGACCCGGGGCTGGATGGAACCCAGGGCAGCAGCAGAGTCAAGACAGGCGTGTGCACTGCAGGCACTCAAGGGTCAAGGTGGTCAAGGTCAGGCACAGGCACAGGACACTGCCCCCAAATTCTCCTTGCTAGCCCAATTGGAGGCAGCCCCGAGGGCTGGGGGCATCACTGGACTCCATCACTGGTGACTGGCTTATGCTGATAGGAGCGGAGAAGGAATCCAGAGCCAGAGGGGAAGTCCAGCTCAGACCAGACCAGGACAGCCCTCCCCAGGCCCCAGGCGGCCAACACGCCCGCCGTCACATAGGTGAAGGTCTGCACGGTGGGGTGACTTCCCAGCAGCTGCTGCACACCCCACCTGGTGGTCAGGAGCTCGTGAAGCGGGTGTCTTGGCAGCCGAGGGTGGGCACTCTGGGCTGTTCTATGGTCCAGGGCTGGACAAAGATGGGATTTCCCAGAAGAGATGGGGCTGCTGGACCCCACTGAGGAAGTTCTGGAAAAGACACCCCTGGTCCTCAAGCCCTGATTCTCCCAATCCCTGCTCCTCCACCCACCCTGGCCCAAGCAAAGCCCCTGGTGCCCTTGCTCTGCGTACCAACCAACCACCCATGTGCTAGTGGTCATGTCTACCTCCTAGCAGGCCTGTAGGACCGAGCAGAGTGGCCCCTCGGGGTTCTGGGCTGTCGGTCTGCCTGGGAGCCAAGGCTCTGCACACACCAACCACAAAGCCTCTTCTCATCTGCAGATTGAGCTACTCCCCATCAGGCCTGGGTGGGCTGGACGCTGGATGTTGGCTTCCCAATGACCAAAGAGAGTCCAAGGAGTGTGTGTGTGCCATTCTCAGGTGCCCACCCTGCCCACCTGACATCCGAGTCTGCTCTCCATACCCTCAGAATCCCTGTGCCGTGAGTGGACCCAGGTGCACAGAGTCCCCGGGGTCACCGTTCCCCTGCTTGGCTGTTGAGAACGAAGCTTTGTGGAGCAGGAAACACAGGCTGAGGGTCCTTGATAAAGGCAGCTGTCCACCTGTCCAGAAGAAAGGGAGAGAAGAAGAGAGGATCCATGAATAGATGGATGATAGGGATGGAAGGATGGATAAATGATGAATGAATGGGTAGGCAGCTAGAAGGATAGGTAGATAGATGATGGATAAGATGGAAGGGGGTGGATGAGTTTATGGATGATGGTGGGAGGGTGGATGTATGGATGGATGAGAGAATAAGTAGACGGATAATGGATAGATGGGTGGGTGGGTGGGTGGACAGGTGGGTGAGTGGGAGGTGTGTTCAGCTGGGTTGTATAAAACAACATCAGTGACACATCTACGTACAAGAAAGAGCTTTATTTCAGCAAGCAAGCTTATGGCACAAGAAGTCCTGCCAGCCCAGTCCAACTCAAGTCCACAAGGCCGTTGCCAGCCAGGGCCCTCTTCATGCTCGTCTCGCTGCAGGCTCTGACTCACAAAGGTGCTGCAGAACACAGGAGGATCACAGGCTGGTGGGTCCAGAATCTCCTGAGTCCAAGGTCAGCAGTAACACAATAGCCCTCAGGCCCACACGGTGACCCCCTTGGAGACAGGCAGTGTTGCATCGGGCAAGAAGGTGGTGGGGAGGAAGGAAGGTAGCCACTTATAAGGACATACCCCCAAGGAGGGACCAAGCTGTGATCTGATTGACAGGCTGGACTCCACCCCTACACATCCATACTTCTTCAAGCTGACATAATGTCTAACTGCCACAGGAAGATAGGTAGATGGAGGATGGATGGGATAGATGAGTGGGTGGGTGGGTGGATGATGGGTGGGTGTGTGAGTGGATGGATGAATGGATGGATGGGTGAGTGATGGGTGGGTAGATAGGTGGATAGGAGGATAGGTAGATGGATGGATAATGGATGGTGGGTGAATAGACCACATGCCACTTGCGAATCAAGCAATTAGAGCACAATGGGGTGGGGGGGTGCGAATCCCTTCTAACCTGGAGCACATAGAGGCAGCCCCGGGTTGGGTTGTAAAATGACTCCTGACAGAGAACAACTAACTGCAGGCAGTGACTGCGCACCATGGCACGGGGACGCGACATGCAGCCACATGGAGCAGGCACAAACCGGGGGCAGAGGGGCCTCTGGGTTTTAAGCCCAAATAAGGAGAGCGAATTGTGAACAACAAATTCTAATCAAGGTATTTCCACACAAGAGGAACAAGTCTGCATCAAAGAGCAAGGGTCAGGGAGGGTCATGCCCGCTGGCAGATTCTTGGCCCTTGCTCTAGAAGGTCCTTAAGTCTAAGTGCTGTAGACGCCCTAACCATGGCCCAGCTGTGAAAAGGAAGAGGGTCTGGCTTGGGTTTGATCTTTGGCCTCAGGAGGATCTGAGAATCTGAGCGTGCGCATTAAAACCAAGCCACAGCAGCAGCAGCCCACTGCTGCCCAGTGAAATCTGACATGCAGCAAGGTAGTGTGGCAATGTCATCACCTGGTGGCAGCGTGCCAGAACTGCAGCAGCCACAGCTACTCCCTGCGGAAGTCAGCCCCAGGCTAACTGGACCGGCCAAAGGCGCTGGGGGTGGCGTGCTGCCACACGGGGCTGCCAACCACAAGGGCAGCAGTTTGAGACCACCGGTCGCCCCTCAGGAGAAAGAGGGGTTTCTCCTCCCACACAGAGTCACAGGCTCCGATTAAAGAGGAGGCAGAGTGATCATGGCTTCCTTGTCTCCAAAGTTTAAGATCTGAAAGGTAGATTTGTGGTGCAGACTGAGGGAATACAGTTTTTAGTCAATGCACGCACAAAAATAAGAGTTATGGTCTCAGAGGCCCACTGGGGAATGCTGTCCATCCTATAGGAATGGACCCAATTGCAGTGAGTGAGTGAGTGAGTGAGTGAATGAGTAAGTGAATGAATGAGTGAATGAGTGAGTGAGTGGATGAGTGAGTGAGTGAGTGAGTGAGTGAGTGAGTGAGTGAGTGAATGAGTAAATGAGTGAGTGAGTGAATGAGTAAGTGAATGAGTGAGTGAGTGAATGAGTAAGTGAATGAATGAGTGAATGAGTGAGTGAGTGGATGAATGAGTGAGTGAGTGGATGAGTGAGTGAGTGAATGAATGAGTGAGTGGGTGAGTAAGTGAGTGAATTAATGAGTGAATGAGTGAGTGAGTGAATGAGTGAGTGAGTGAGTGAATGAGTGAGTGAGTGAGTGAGTGGATGAGTGAGTGAGTGAGTGAGTGAATGAGTAAATGAGTGAGTGAGTGAATGAGTGAGTAAGTGAATGAGTGAGTGAATGAGTGAATGACTGAGTGGGTGAATGAGTAAGTGAATGAGTGAGTGAGTGAATGAGTGGGTGAGTGAATGAATGAGTGAGTGAGTGGATGAGTGAGTGAGTGAATGAATGAGTGAGTGAGTGGATGAGTGAGTGAGTGAATGAGTGAGTGAGTGAGTGGATGAGTGAGTGAGTGAATGAATGAGTGAGTGAGTGGGTGAGTGAGTGAGTGAATGAGTGAGTGAGTGAATGAGTGAGTGAGTGAGTGAATGAGTGAATGAGTGAGTGAGTGAGTGGATGAGTGAGTGAGTGAATGAGTGAGTGAGTGAGTGAGTGAGAGCAAGTGAGTGGGGAAGGGAAAGAGAGAGAGAGCAGGAGAGTGAAGGAAAGCCCAGCAGAGAGGCCCAGTGAGGACAGGCCCAGGAGCACCCAGCTCTGTGAGGCGGCCTCCCAGAGAACAATCGAGTGACGCAGGACATCGCACCACCCACCAAACCTCCACCCACTCGGGGCTGCTGGTCACAGACAGGGGAGGGGTGGGGCCCTCCTGGGTCAAGGAGCTCACAGGGAGGCCGGTGGCGCTGCCTGAGCACTCGGAGCTCAGCAGGAGGCACAGCGGACAGGGCTGCCAGGTGAGGGACAGACGAGGGACCACATGGGCTTGACATAGGGGCCCTCTCTGAGTCCTACACCTGACCTGACCACCCCCACCGCCCGCGCCCAGGCAAGCCCTGCAGTGGGGGCACAGGGCTGGTCGCAGCTTTCCAGTCAGCAACTGAGATTTGTGTTCTGGAACACCTCGCACACATGAGAGAATGTGCAAAATAAATATGTACATTGTGAAACAAAACAGCAAAAGGAGCATATTGGTCCACGTCACATGGCTCAGGAGAGAGACTGGTGCACACAACAGTCTCGCCCCCAGGAAGGCCCGGGCAGCACAGGGCTGCACTTGTCATGGGTTTTAAAGAAGTTTATCCCAGCTGGCTGTGTCCTGAAAGCGTCGTTTCGGCAACCCTAGAACTATAAAGTTGGTCGGTGAGGAGTGGAGACAGATGCACGCCCTAGTGCGGGGCATAAACACCCCATCCAACAGAAGGGCGGGCAGACGCACGCAGCGAAGGGGAGCGCAGAGCCGAGCGCTCCTAAGCAAAGAGGCACTTCGCGCGTTAAAAGACGTCTTTGAAAGAGTCCAACGAGAGCCCGGACGGGGGGAGAAAGAAGACTGCCGCTCCCCAACAAGAAAACCACGAACAGCCCAGTTAAATTAAGGACACGGGCAGACAGATCGCCACGGAGACATCCAGGCAGCCCACAGCCATGCTCAGAAACGGTCCCGATCGCCAGCCTTGAGAAAGATGCCAACCAAGCAGCGAGGAGATGCCCCTCACACCAGCCGGAAAGCGGCCACGGAGAACCTGCAGGGGCGCCGGGAGGCGGGACCCCTCAGAAACCCTGGGAATAGAAATGCAGGAGGAGCCAGCGGGGTCGTCGTCGCACACGTCGTTTCACGTCAGCTTGAAGACACGGGTGCGGGTGTGCGGGTGGAGCTTAGTCTGTCCATGAGGTCGCAGCCTGATGGGCCTCCCTGTGGGCGTGGCCTCATCAAGAGGGTCCTGGCAACCTCGCCCTCCGCCTCCCTCTCTGCATTCACCTTGCTACTGGTGACCTCACTGAGACCCGCCAGAGCCCTGGCAGGTGTGTCCGCCACCATCGACTCCACAGACCTTGCACCCGCCAGCCTGGGCATCACTGCACGCAGCTGCGTGAGTCTGAGGAGGGGTCTGGGGATTAGTATTGCACTTATGGACTTGACTCGGACTGGGCCGGGATGTTTTATCCATGCATAATCGCTTCTCGATATAAACTCTTCCTTTTTAAAATCATTTTAGTGGGGGCTCATACAGCGCTTATCACCCTCCATCGATACACACAATGTATGCAAAGGACATTTGTACATTTTCTGCCATCATCATTCTCAAAGCATTTGCCCTCTACTTAAGGCCTGGGTGTCAGCTCCTCATTTTCCCCCTCCCTCCTCTTCCCCCCTCCCTCATGAACCCTTGATAATTTATAAAATATTATTATCTGGTCATATCGTACACTGTCTGATGTCTCCCTTCACTCACTTCCCAGTTGTCCATACCCCAGGGAGGAGGTGATACTAAATCTCTTTTTTGCACATATGGGTCCCACTGAATTTGTTTCTCTACTCACAACTGACCTAACACACCGAGAAATCCCGCTCCTTGGCACATCCCCCAGAACAGAGTATGGCAGACACAGCACACAGCACCACTGACAGTAGCAAGAAGAGGGAAAAACCACATGCCCACCCCTGGAGGGATGGAGGAGTCGGCTTTGGTGCACACAGTGGAACACTAGGCATTGCTGAAGAATGGTGACAAAGCTGTGAGACCTTTGTGGCGTGAAGGACTTGAAGGACATTCTGCCGAGTGGAATAAAGCCTTGGTGTTTCCTCTTATGTGTGCCAAAGCTGGACACCGAACGGAGAAGACCAGAGAGGAATCAATCCACCTGAATTGTGGCACTGGAGTATGATCCTGAAATACAAATTGATCTGTCTGGGGAGAAGTACACCCTAGGTGCTTCTTAGAGGTGAGGACGGTGAGACTTCACCTCGCCTACTTTGGACATGCGGTCAGGAGAGAGCCGTCCCCGGCGGAGGACACCATGCTTGGTAAAGTGGAGGGGCAGCTGTGGTAGTTGCATAACTCCGTGTCAACTTGACACCGCAGGTCACAGCCTCCTTGTGGGCGTGGACTTCTCCTGAGGATTCTGGGAACTTCCTCTCTCTCTCCCTTGCAAGCAGCCACGCTCTCCCTCTGCTCCCACCCTTCTGTTGACAAGCCACGTGGGGCCAGTTGAGAAAGCACACTCGGAGCTAGAGGAGCCATGTGGCAGCACTGAGATGCTCCCACTGCCCGCCACTGGATCCACGAACTTTTCACCCGCCAGCCTGTGGTCCTCCTGCATTCAGCACCATTGCTGTGCCACGTGAATCTAAAGGGGAATGTCTGGGCTCGTATCAGACATACGGGCTGATATCGGACTTAGGGACCTGATCTGGATGGGCCTGGGATGTTTTTGTAATATAACACGCTCTTTGATATAAAGATCTTTCTCTAGACACATATGAGTGTTTCTCCAGCCAACCTGGCCTCACCTAGCAGCAAAGAGAAGGCCCTCAATGGGATGGATTGAGACCGTGGCAACAACAACGGGCTCACGTTCTGTTGTGCACAGGGTCACTGTGGGTCCTCGCTGACTTCACGGCCCCTAACGCAAGAACAAATCTGGGCTGCCAAGAGGGCCCACTGGTCTGTCGTGGAGAAGCACAGCCAGCATCCCCCTGAGAGGCAAGGATGCAAGACGTTGTCTATACGTTAGACATGTTCTCAGGAGAGACCGGTCCCTGGAGAGGGGCGTCGTGCTTGGTAAAGTGGGGGGGCATGAAAAGGAAGACTAACGCTCAGTGCACTGGGTTGACCCCGGGGCAGCATCAACGGGCTCAGGCATAGCAGCAGCTAGAAGCGTGGCACAGAAGCAGGCAGGCTGAATGAAGCTGGTCCGTTATGAATGGACAAGTGTTGAATGCTGTTATGAGGTAGGGACGGGGGATTCAGAGGGAAGTTCTCATGCTGAACGAGACAGACCTTGATGATTCGCAGGCAGTGCACATTGGGCTGCCCTCCAAGGTCAGACATTGGAGTCCACTCACTGTCCTGTGGGAGAAGGACACGGATTTCTACTCCCTGAAAGAACTACTGTCTCAGAAACTAGGGGCAATCAACCCTGTCCTGAAGAGACAGCCACGCTATGCCAGTGAATTTGTTTTTTGTTTTGGTTTGGAGGGGTGGAAGTGAGAGAGAAGCTATAGGCCAGATCCTATGAGGTAGTTACATAATCTGGAGTCAGTTTGAGGATTCAGGGTGGAGGGGTAGAGTCTAGCTTGTCAATCATACCATAGACAATGAGGTCTCTGTGTGGGTGTGGCCTTCTCCTTAGGATTCTGAGAAGTCCCATATTCCTTCCTGAAGGTGGGAATCTCTCTCTCTCTCTCTCTCTCTCTCTCTCTCTCTCTCTCTCTCTCTCTCTTTCTCGCTCTCTCTTCTCTCTCTCCTCCCTACAAGATCTCCCTGGGGAGAAGACACATGGAGAGAGGCTGATGGAGCCAGATCTCTGGAGCTAGAGAAGCTACATGGAGACCCCTGTCAACGCTGAGATGCCTACATTGCCACTGGATTCACAAGACTTCCCACCCACTGGTCCATGATCGACCTGCATTCGGCATCATTGCATGTGTTTCTTGAGTCTGAAGAGAACGCTATACATTGGTATTGGATATGTGGGCTAATATCAGATTTATAGATTTGATCTGAACTGAGCTGGAATGTTTTCTTAATATTTAATTGCCCTTGGTTGAGCCCTGGTGGCCTAAGTGGTTGAGTGCAGGACTATGGCCCGTGGGCTTGGCAGTTCAAATCCAGCGGTGGCTCTCAGGAGCAGCTCTGGGTAGCTCCCACAACCACCAAAGGGCAGTGATGCTAAAAAAATAAAATAAAAAATAAATATATAATTGCCCTTTGATAAAGAGAGTGCAGGTGTTCTCTCTCATACACATATGAGTATCTTTCTGGATTTGTTTCTCTAGTCAACCCACACTAACACAGTTCCCTTATTTTCTCTCCCTAGTCTGTTCCTGTCGCTTTGGTCATGATGCCTGTAGAACAGGCTGGTTTTCTAGCTCGTGTCTTCTAAACAAGAGGTCCTGGTGTTGACCGAGTAAAAGGTCAGAGGTCCAGCTTTTCCATGCTCTCGGTGAGAGAAAGAGGGGGCTCTCTGCCCCGTAAAGACCCAGCCCCTGAAACCCTGGGGGAGTCTGGGCACCCGGGGCGGGGGCCAGGTTTTGCTTTGCCCATGTGTTGTCTGTTTTTCTCGCACTGGGATGTAGGCCTTATGTGGAACTCGGAAGCCCTCCCTCAGAAGCCCACCAATATGCAAAAGCGTTCCCATCTTCGTCTGATGGAAGTATGGATTTTTGTCAGGGCTGGCTCGTTAATGTATCATTTTTCTGGGTGGTGTGGATTGAAAGCTGTAACTGTATTTTTCTTTTCTAATCAAAGGCCCATCACTCCTCGGACAGCTCGTCCTCCCCCCTCCTCAGAACGCTTTATTGATTATGCACCAAATCCCCATCTGTTCAGCCCCGGCATTTTCAATCCTAGCGTATCGACCAGGCAAAGGCTGTGGGGTGTGACACCCAGCCCCAGAAGGAACCCAGTCAGAGGGGTCCCTCCTGGGCTAGGGTGGAGATCAGTACTGACACTCAGGACGGTGGCCTGAAAGGGTGACCTCACCGGTCAGAGGGCCGAAGTCTGAATCCAGGGCACAGACTCTGGGGGACAGCACCCACTCGCTCTCCATGCCCCCGTGTTGGAGGTCCCCTCTGGATCTAGACCGTTCCTTCCTGAAACTGATGCCGTCCTGAGAGTGGGTGAAGCCGCCTGTTTTGCAGTCAACAATTCACACACTTCTGTCCCCACCCACCCCACCCCTTTGCACCCTCCCCTCTCCACTTCCCCCTTCCCTGCCCCCTCCCTGAGCCCTCTGAGCTCTGCTGTGGGGTGGAC
>PVJH01017491.1:0-47638 GCA_004026705.1 Nesogale talazaci | reverse complement strand
CTACATTGAATTAACACATGGAAACATAAACCCAGGAGTGAAGTCTGGATTTTTGCTTGCCAAATCAGTCAGTTTATTTTTCCCACTGAACTGATTTAGTTTTGTTTGTTGACGTGATAGATTTGTTATAAAACACGCGCTGAAAGGAAGAAGATCATAATGGGGTTTTAAACTTGAAAGAAGAAACAAATCATCTTTGATTCATGTGGGATGTGGCTGAATCTTGCTATTTCTATTTGGAGAGAAAATGGTGATTTTTCCATGCAATCTAAGAAAAGCAGAATAACACATGAAGCAAAGCTAGTCATAGAATTCAGTGACTGCCACTGAGTCCACTCAGACTCACACTTACTCTATATATCATTTCCAAGATAGTTAAACTTTACAAAAACAGACTGCTTCATCCCCCACTCCCCACCTCCCAGAGAAGCCACCGGTAATCAGTGACACAATGCTTACCCCAGAGTGATATCAGGCATCCTTAGTCACAGAAAGACATCCTCAATTAACCCCGTTCTAAGTCTGAGTCATGTCGGAGGAATCCACTCCTCACACGGGAAGAAGTTCAAGAATTATAACCAATCATCAATCAAGATTTGTTGAGAGTTTTCTCTGAACCCAGAACTGCATTAAGAGTTCCTGTGGGAAAGGGGTGACCCACACCATGACCTCAAATTGCCTGCTATTTCCTCAGCCAAGACAGGCAAGATGAAATATTTTAAGGGAGTGAAGCAGGATTCTATAGACTTCATCTGATGTAAACTCACTTCTTGTTAGAAATTTAGCTTCATGTGTGGGGGTGTTTCACAGTCCAAAGCCTCCCACAGATGGCATTCATTATTTGGAATTGTTTGTTGTATACAATAGAGGGAATTCCATTTGCTTTTCTGGCTTTCACTGAAGTTTTTCCATTTATGTACACATCCTTTATTTCTCCACACACTGTCAAAACAAGTCCTATCTTTGTGACCTAGCCACCAAAAAGATAATGAAAGCTGCCCCCTCCATCTCGGAGCCATCTTGCACTTTGAAAAACATGCTCACACATGCAGTTCCAGGTGATGCTCTCAAGAAACAGGTGGCAAGGTCATTTGTGCTCTCATGTCACATGTGAAAAACTAGGATTCAAAGACTGTGAATGGGTCTCAAAGTGACAAAAATTCGAATCACTTAGGAGCCTTATTTAAAAGCATGCGGGGTTTTAGGTCTCACCCCACAAGCACAATAGACTATTTTGTTATATATTTTAAAATCATTTTATTGGGGGCTCTTACAGTTCTAATCACAGTCCGTCCATCCATCCATCCATCCATCCATCCATCCATCCATCCATCCATCCATTGTGTCAGTACATTTGTATATTTGTTGTCATCATCATTCTCAAAACATGCTCTTTCTACTTGAGCCCTCTCTACTTAAATCAGCTCCTCATTATGCCCCTCCCCCACCCCTCTCTCCCTCACAAACCCTTGATAATTTATAAATTATTGTTTTTTTCATGTCTTACACTGACTCATGTCTCCCTTCACCCACTTTTCTGTTGTCCATCCTCCTGGGAGGAGGTTATATGTAGATCATCGAGATCAGTTTTCCCTTTCTACCCCCACCTTACCCTTACCAGTCTAGTATGACTACTTTCAATATTGGTCCCAAGAGATTTATCTGTCTTGGATTCCCTGTGTTTCCAACTCTTGTCTACCCTTGTGCATTCTCTAGTCTCATAAGATCAGTATAGTAGAATTGAGGTCATGACAGTGATGGGGAGGAGGGGGGAGCATTAAGGAACTAAAGGAAACTTGTATGTTTCATTGATGCCATACTGCACTCTGACTGGCTCATCTCTTCTGTGTGATCCTTCTGTAAGGAGAGGTCCAATTGTCTACAGGTGTGCTTTGAGTCTCCACTCCACAGCTTTGAGTCTCCACTCCACACAACCCTTCATTCCCATAGACAATATTTTTTTTGTTCTGAGTTTTTTAATGTCTGATACCTGATCCTATTGTCACCTCATGATCACATAGATTGGTGTGTGTGTGTGTGTGTGTGTGTGTGTGTGTGTGTGTGTGTGCTAGTCTGGGTAGACTAGAGAAACAAAATCATAGACATGCACATGGATATAAGGAAAAGGTTTATATATAAGAGGAATGAGACATTGAGAAAGCATCCCAGCCCAGTCCAGTTCCAAGTCATAGGTCTGATATTAGCCCATATGCCTGATATCAGTCTGTAAAGTCTCCTTCCAACTCAGGAAGTCACAGGTCAGTAGGTGCAGAGTCCCGGCACCAGCAGGGATCTCCCCTTGGCTCCTCACTTCCAGGGTCCATCAACTGTATCCAGTGGTAGTAGAAGCAACTCAGCACTGGCAGAGGGCTCCATGTGGCTTCTCCAGCTTTAGAAGTCTGGTTTCATCAGGCTAAGGCTGTGTGAATTCTCCTCTGGCTCTTCCAGCTCCTCGAACCCTGCCATCTTGTCTTGTCCATAATTCATCATCTCTGATACTCACTACCAACAATTAGGGAAGATAGCTTCTCATCTCCATCAGGGAAATATCGTGAGATTTCCCAGAAGTCTCAGGAGAAAGCTATGCCCACACGGAGGTCTCATTGGCTACTCAATGGCTATCTCCAGAGTAACAGACTAGACTCCACTCCTACATCTCAATCATGAAATTAACATATGCACATGACCGACACAGTGTGCTTCTTTCTAGTGGACTTTGTTGCTACTTAGATGGCTGCTTGTTATCTTTAAGCCTTTAAGACCCCAGACACTCTTTTGATAGCTAGGCACCATCAGCTTTCTTCACTACACTTGCTGATGCACGCATTTTGTCTTCAGTGATTGTGTTGGGAAAGTGAGCAACAGAGAATGCCAGATTATTAGAACAAAGTGTTCTTGCATTGAGGGAGTCCTTGAATTGAGGCCCAATGTCCATCTGCTACCTTAATACTTAACATATAGATATATGTATATGATATATTTTCCTATCATTACATATAAATACATTTACACAGTACATGCCTCCATTTAAACCTTTATAAATGTCCTTTGCCTTCTTGTTATTTTCTCTATTTCCTTGTGCTTCCTTCTTGTCCCACTATCATGTTTGACTTTCATTTGGATTTCAGTAATTCCTCTCAGCTACATTGTCCTTGTTTAAGTCCCACCAGGCATCCTATGTCCTCTCCATTGATTTTAGATCAACTGTTATTCCTTTGTCTCTGGGTTAGTTGAAACCCCCCTTCCTTTCTCCTGCTTCACCTTGTCCCTTGCCACCCCTACCTTGCCATGTGTTAGTCTGGTAGACTAGAGAAACAAATTCATGAACACACAATTGCATATAAGGCAGAGGTTTATATAAAGGACAATTGTACATTAAGTAAGCATCCCAAGCCAATTTAGTCCAAGTCCATAAGTCTGATATTAGCCAATATGTCTAATACCAATCTATAAGGACCTCTTCAGACTCATGAAATACATGCTATGATGCTGAATGTAGGAGATCACAGGCGAAAGGGTTAGAAGTCTTGTAGACTCAGTGACATTGTAAGTATCTTAGTTCTAGCAGGGATCTTCACATGGTTTTTCCAGGACCAGGACTCTGGCTGCTTCAGGATATGGTCATGTGGCTTCTCCACAGGGTTTTCTTGCATGGAATGAGCCTTGTCAGTATAGAGTCTCTAAGAAAGTCGCCAAGAAAGTGAACTGAAAGAGAGAGAATCTGTCTTCTGCCTTCAAGGAGGAAATTCAGGAATTCTCAGGAGAAGGCCATTCCCACACAGAGCTCTCATTGGCTATTTCTGGATTGACAGGCTAAACTCCATCCCTATACTCTTAAGCCTCAGACTGACAGAAGATTACCTAACTACCACACTCCTGAACTCTTGGTCTCATTGTTTTCTCCTCCAAATTGTTTTCCTGCCTATCTCATCTAGATAGGCATGCAGAGACAATAATAAGCACAAAACCAAGACAAAGCCAAACAATACAACAAAGGAAGATAAAATAAAGGAAAAGAATAACAACCAAAAAAAAGACCAAAAAAAAAAAGCATATAAATAGTTCCAGGTCTGTATGTTGGTCTTTAGGGGTGTTTTCCAGGCAAGTCTGTTGGCTGCCCAGTTCTGGCCCCAAAGTCTACTTTTGGTATTTTCTGAGAACTTCATTGCCTTGCTCCACTTGCTGCTCGGGTGCATGCCCTAGTGCTTTGTCCCAATGTGATGGGGTCAGATCAGGCACAATTCCTGAACTCTGTCTGCAGTGCTGTCCCCCATAGTGGTCAGTGAGGGACATTGTGTTTCATGATGGAGCTGGCTTTATGCTCCTCTCTGTGTATTGGCTACTCTCAGCAGGAATGTCATCCTCAGAGCTTGGTGAGCCAGGATGTGTCAACTCTCTCTTTTTTCCCTTCTTTTGCTCCTGTGTGCTTGATCAGACATACCTCTCTTCCCAAACTGTAGCTGTTCATTGCTGTTCTCTGTATTTTATTTTGATTAAACTTTTTTTTTTTAATTTTGGAGCATCACTGGCCTCTGGTGGTTGTGGGAGCTACCCAGCGCTGCTCCTGAGAGCCGCCACTGGATTTGAACCACCAAGCCCACAGGCTGCAGTCCCGCACTCAACCATTTAGGCCACCAGGGCTGGGTTTTGTGTTTTAATTTTTAACGCAAGTAAGAACTGGTTAGTTCAAGGACACACATATCTTAATCAAATCAAGAATCGAATCTGTTTTTTTTTTTAACTGGATGGGCCCACATTTCTGACAGTTATTATCTTATATGGAGCTTCCACCTGTACATTTCTTTGTGATCCACTAGGTGTTGCGTGGTCAAATCTAATCGAGGTGCACTTTTACAGAATTGTGCTTGTAGGTTGGTTCAGGTGGGCACAGTCTTGAAAAAGACATGTTTCAAGGTGTTAATATTTTGCTGAAAAGCAATGAAGAAGGAAGCCCTTTATGAACTGTCAGTGAAACTAAATTTTTCAAAAATCTTTTGAAAACAAGACTGTGAAATAAATAGAATTTCACTTTCTGTGATTCGTCTCAGAATACTGTGTCACCAGTTCATTTGAGATACAAATGGCCATGGGATGATGAGACAATTCAGGACCTCTCTATAACCCTGTGTCTGCCAAAGGGCACATGAATATGGGAGAAACTTACCTATGATCCTCAAACTTTGTGGACTTTTTCTAATTCTGCCATCCAGAGGGCACTCCTTTTGCTAATGAGCTTTGACATGCAATATTGGTTAGAGTAGTATTTCACAGTGTTAATTGGTATGAATCACTTGGGGATATAGTTAGAAATGTAGTTTTTTTTTTTGACTCTGTAGGTCTGGGGGCCCGAGATATTTCTACCAACAATGCTGATACAGCAGTAGACCCAACCATAGTAAATCACAATTGTGAAAGTAGTCTCATTTCAAAAGAGGACACATGATCACTCCTACATAATAATTAAGGTAAACACATTGATAAGAATCAGAGGCATGAGTCAAAATAAATATAAACAGTTCTTGTGGAGGGAGGGGAGAATTATCTTACACATTGGTTTATCTAAAATATACAGTTGGCTGAAAGCGTATCTGTGTCTGAGATTGATGAGGAGAGGACTAAGGGGCCATAAAATCTAAGGCAGTATTCTTGAAGCTATGCAGCTGTGAGAAAGAAGCATTTCAAATATTAACTGTTACCCACTCTACAATAATCCTTTTTACTCAATCTGTACTGTGAGGTACAATAGGATCAGTATTGCAAAAGTCATTGCAAACCCGCCCCCCCAAGGGTCATGTCTGAGGAGTCCAGAAGGAGACTCTAAATCTACTCTAGCCCAAAGAGGTTATCTATGAGACAAAGACCAGGCATACCTCAACCTTCCGATCTTTTTCACCCCATTCTCACCAACCATTTACCTTGCAGCACTTTACTTCTTGGCTGGGTTCAGTACTCTATTTCAATGACCATGCAGAACTTAGAGACAATATCCAAGGTTATGGAACTTATTATAAGTCAGGTTGAGTAGTGCTAAGGATACAGTTCTTTTGTCCATAGCACCTCTTCTCAATCATGCTCTCTCTGATCCTCAGGCTCTGTCTTCCTTGAGTGTCACAAAGCTCCTGTAGCACTGATAAATGCTCAGGGGATGCACCATTCTGTGAACCAGTATGCTCTAAGGATATCTCCTTTACTCATCATTGAACTGGGAAGGCCATTGTTTTGTCTCACCCTCTCAGCAAAGCTGCTTCTGCTGATGTCACTACTTCTGCCATATCCCACTTGTGGCACTTCTGTCTTGATAGTCAGGAGATAACCTCCACTCTTGCTTCTGAGATGACTCATTTCATACCCAGGGATGGCAAAGCTTTCCAATTTTCATTTTAGAGCCCCAAATATCTAATTTGCATGGCCCCACCCAATCCTCTTGGCAGAATCTACAGAAATTCTAGATATAAGAACCACAACAAGAAATTCAACTGCATCTTAGCAGTAATAAGAAACCACTGTAGAACTGAGAAATAAGATGAACCAGGGACCAGTAGAGGATTGGGAAATAAAATGTCTTCTAAAAAAATTATTCTAAATGTACTGTCACAGGTATTCAAAGTCACCTTAAGACAGAGATTTCCTAAACTGGTGTCAATTTGTCTCTAATTAGAGAACTGATCATAATTTAAGTTAACATATTGTGTTAGTTCAGGTAGACTAGAGAAACAAATCCAGGGACTCATATGTGCACAAGAAAGAACTTTATATAAAAGAGCAATTGTATGGGCTGAGCCCCAGTGGCTTAAGTGGTTGAGTGCAGGATTGCAGCCCGCAGGCTTGGTGGTTTAAATGCAGTGGTGGTTCTCAGGAGCAGCGCTGGGTAGCTCCCACGAACACCAGAGGGCAGTGATGCCAAAAAAAAAAAAAAGCAATTGTATAATGAGATAACATCCTAGCCACTCCCAGAACAAGTCCATAAGTGTGAAATCACCCCATTAGTCAAAACTAGTCTATTAATATCTTCTTTAGATTCATGCAGCCATGCAATGATGCATGGTGCAGGAAAATCACAGGTCCATGGGTGGAAAGTCTTGTGGATCTAGTGGTGGTAGAAGCACCTCAGTACTGGTATGGGTCTCCATGTGGTTCCTCCAGCTGTAGGTTCTAGTGTAGCTCCATGTGTCTTGTCAACAGGAATGTCTTCTAGGGAGTGAATGTGTCCCGCCTCCAGTGAGCTCTTTATTCCTTAGTGCCTCCAAATGAAGTCATCAAACTGAGACCTGATTGACAAACTAAGCACCATGCCTTCACTCTGAAGTTTCAAATTGACAACAGATTATGTAACTCCTACACATAGTTTAATTATAAAGGAGAGTTGGCTATGGTGAAGACCTAGAAAGGCACAAGTCACAAGAGATTAATGTTGACTGTTTAACAAAGGGTAAGAGAGAGTGCTGATTCAAGAGTATGAAGAGTCTCCTATCAGTGTGGAAGAGACAGAGCCATCCAGCTAACTGAGCCCAATACCAAAATCAGTGCTTGGGAAACTACAGCTCCTGGATTGCAATTGGCCAAAACTTATGGGGTTTTTTTCTCTTGTAAATAAAGTTTTATTTACAACCACTACAACCACTTCTATTTATCCACTCATTGTCTATAACTGCATTTTCACTACAATAAATCTAAGAATGAACAAAATTGCCCAAATTGGCAACCCCCACAACTCAAGTTATTGGACATAGTGACAAAACCTCTACCATCTCTTCAGTTAGCTTAACTGTCATCTAATTTATTCTCTTTAAAGAATATTCTCAAGGTACAGTTCTTCACCAGTACCTTAGATAATACATTCACATATTAGTTCTTTGGTTATGGGGCACACACACAAAACTCTCACTGATGCTAAAATTTCAAGCTACTGGTCCTTTAAGGAGAATATTTATGTCTATCTTTCATTTCTCAGGTATTTCATACCTGTCCAGGTGCAGAGTATTCAGTCAGCATGGTAAGCATAGTTTGTGCTTGCTTACTAATTTTCAGTAAGCATAAGTCAACCTGTATTTACCTCATTGAGTTCTCTGTCTTATTTTACCCCACCATTGACAAGGCATTCACTGCTACACGTGGAGATCTCTGGGGCAGAGTCCAGCTGCTCCCCAGGGCATCCCTCACTGTCTACATCTGTGGATGGCCATGTCTTTCTCCCACAGGTGGTTAGTGGCTCCCAACTGCCAACCACGGGTTAGCAGCCCAAAGTTTAACCCACGATCCTACAAGGTCCCTTTGGCCCCAGTCAGAGACTCAAAATTTGAAAAGGGCTTTATTTCTGTTGGAAGAAATAGATGCCAGCCATACCTAAAAGCAGACTCTTTGTTGCAGTCAAAACAAGAAGATGTGAAATTGTTCTCTACAAGTTAGTAACCAAGCACAAGGAAACCCTTGCTTCCCTTACTTACCTGGTAATCTAGCACTGTACCTCCCTCCTACCACAGTCCAGCAGCCCTGTGGAACAGAGGTGAGTGGGGCCGCGTGGATGTATGAAGGCAGTTTCTTTATTACAGTCAGATCCTTTTCTGACCTAAATGATCACTGTCTTCAGCTCCCAGCTTAGGAAACCCAGCTTGGTTTCAGTGGTGCTTTCTGTTCAGAGCATCACTCAGTACACACAGGGAGCTGGGTTTCAGCATACCTAGTGGGCCATCTGCTTTGTCATTTAGTAGAGACAGTAGCTTACTAACTTTGAAAAACAAAACCAGATGCAGCACGGTAGAAAAACTATTTGTGGAAACATTCTAGCTGAACCAAAGGCAATCTCTTCTAGGATTTCTCTATGTAAAACAATGCAGGCTCTTGAGTTATTAAAGCACAACTTATAAAGCAAAATGTGTTAACTGACATTTCGCCGTCTATTTTTACACATAGGAATAAGGACCATGCTTTGTATTAGGATTTTAAATTAACCTTGATGCCATCTAGTGGTTATTGAGAGATATTTTTTGTGTAAGAAAAGTGATCATGAATTCCTAAATATAATAATAATAATAATAATAATAATAGCTGGTGCTTTCAGAAATAAAAAGTATTTAACACTTCCGATGTTCCATGAACTCTTGTGCTCAGTTCTTTAGGCACATCATTTTATTTTGTGTTTGTTGTGAGGTCTCATGTGAATTCTGATTCTCTGTGACGCAATGTGACAGACTAAAATGGCCTCTCTGCATGTTGTAGCCTGTTATCATTCATGGGTAGATCACCAGGTCTTTTTGAGGAACCCTGGGATTCCTCAAGGTCCAGCTCTTAGCCACTGAGCCAGGAGGTCACCTGAGTATCTTTACAATAGCCTTCAAAGGTAGATCTTTTTCTCCCCACGTGGCGTAGTTGACTTGCTTGAGACGGCTCTTCTATCCATGCAAATAAGGCATATGGAAATTTAATTTGATATTTAATTTTACCATTCCTGTGGGTATAACACGAGCCATCTCAGAAACAGGGAAAGAAAACCCCAGGGCCATCAAGAAACAAGAGCCATGGAGCAGAACACTTTCAAGATGCCTATGTAGAGAAGAGAGAGCTCGGGGGCAGCAGAGACCATGAAACAGGAGGGCAGACTTCCCAATCTTTGAATAAGGAAAGCTGTGTGCCTTTAGGCAGGAGTTTGACTTGCAGAGTAAGGTTGCCTTTAGGCCTTTATCAGATTGGTAGAGTAGAAGGTCAGTAAAAAAGAGAAAGACTCACAATCAGATAGGCTGGCACAGAGACTGCAACACTGGGCTCAAACAAGGAACTTGTGAGGAGGGGGGCAGGACCAGGGAGGCAGTGCTTGGTTCTGGCGGACATAGGGTTGCTATGAATGGGAACTGTCTTCACAGCATCTCATAGCACCAGAGCTCTATTAACACAAGCCTGAGCAGAACAGAGCCCAAAGGACTGCTTGAGCGAGATGCTGAGGATTAGAGAGAGTTGTCTCAGCATGGCTGGGAAGTGGGGCTGTGGAAAGAAGGGTAAAAAAGAAAAAGAAAAGAAAAACTGCATCCTCGATGTGTCTTCTCCTGACTTGTGACTCACTGGCTTTCCTCAAGAGCCCCGTAGCCTGAGTACTGTATTGTCCCTGAGTTCTCAGTAGCCATCGCAAGGAATTATTAAACTCAACAAAGAAGTAGAGAGCCATGGGAGAGACAGGTGATTTTAGGGTAAAGGAGTTTGGAAGAGTGCAGCCTGACCTCTGCTACATGGGAACAATCCTTAAGCAGATGTGCAGTTGGAGGAGGTGAGCCATGGCTCTCATGCCATTTCAACAGTCCCTACTAAAGAGATGAAGAAGTTAAGGCTTCCTCTGATGAAAAACATGCTGCTGTCACAGATTTAATAAATACCTGAAGAAGATTCACACCTATGTGGCCTGGTCCACTGCTTCTGTAGATAGCCAGAAGGCTTTACTGCTGCCCATCCTCTTTGACTGAAAGAATATGGTCAAGGGACTAAAATATACACAGCATTCAAGCACACACACAAGTGTGATTAAAAGAACACAGAGACCTCTTTTGTTTGTTTGTTTGTTTGTTTGTTTGTTTTTATAAACCCAAACCAGTTCCCATGATGTTTTCATTTTCAGGCTTCTCCTTCAAGCAAGATTTCAATTTCTTAGGGATTTTTACACATTTGAAATACACATCTGGCATCTCTAAAATCTGATGAGTTCATTCATTTGCTAAACTCTTTGCTTAAATGCTGAGAATGCAGCAGTAAGACTAAAGAGACAAGCCCTCTCCCTCAAATTAAAGTGGGAAGACCAAAATTCCCACCTCAACTCAACTGCCATAGGACGAATCCTGCCTCGTGTGTTACCGAGTTAGACCAACTCCACTTGGTCTTGGCTGTCATCTTTACAGAAGCAGAACCACTGGTCTTTAGATTAATGCACACGCACATCCTCCTGTGGATGCAAACTGTGCCACCCAGGGATCCTTTTAGTGGGAAGACAGCTCAACATAAGTTACAATATTAGGGAATAACCACATCATGGAAGAACTCTTAGGAGAAATGGCCTCTAAGTGAGGCCCTGAAAGTATGGGTGTGTTAGGTCAGGATCATCTAGAGAAACCAATCCAGTGGCACTCATATATGTGTAAGAGAGAGCTTTATATCAAGAAGAAATTATATATCAAGCACACATCCCAGCTCAGTTCAGATCAAGCCCATAAGCCCAACACTAGTCCATAAATCTGATACAGTCCACAAATCCCTCTTCAGGCACATGCAGAGAAATGCAGCCACATGCAATGATACAGAAGAGAGGAAGATCACAGTGGATGATCTTGGGTGATCAGTGGGTGAAAGGTCTTGTGGATTCGATGGTGGTGGGTACATCTGCAGGGGTTCTCACAGGTCTCAGTGTGATTTCTCAACAGGAAAGTGAAGGCACAGAGGGGGCTTGGGGAGAGGATGGGTCTCAGGACCCTTTTTAGAAGGAAGTCAAGCCCACAAGGAGGTGCTATTGGGCTGTGACCTGATGACAGACTAGATACCAATCTTTTTTTTTTACATACAGCATTATGACACCAACCTTATACCTTTGCATTTTAGGTTTACATGAAATTATGTAATTACTACAGTGGAATGGGAGTTGGCCAGGTGCAGAGAGACAGAAAGGGGCATTCTAGGGAAAAGGTCAAAGAGCAGTAAGGAACTAAATAGCAGAGAAATGGCCTAGTTCAAAGAGGCTGCAAGAAACTAGGCACTTTTCACTCTGTCCCTGACAGGCTTGGTTCATGTGTGCTGCCTAGGGTAAGAATTCATTTCCTGTGGGACGTTTGTTTGTTTGTTTGTTTGTTTGTTTGTTTTTCAAAGCATTATAGAGCAGTTCACCTGAAGCACTACTCAGACCTCTTAAGGACACATTTCCATGTGGCTGAATAATTGCACTCATTACATGTTGTGGCAACACACTATTTTTTTTTCAAATTCTGTAGAAGGAAATTTAACATTTTTTTATAGTATACATCCATGCATGGGAGGTTTTCAGGATGGCAACCCTGGAAACAAGAGGGCAGTCCTAGGAGAGAAGTGACCTGGTCAAGGACTTCTAAAATTCTAATGTGCTCTCTGAGAACTTCCTTCAGGACTCTCATGGATTGACTCTTAAGAGAAAAGAGGCATAGATATGAAAAAATATGTGAGGCTAATAAACAAGGGGAGACTTGTCCAATGGAAAGGTGAAATTCAACACACTGAAGCAGATACTAGAGCAAAGGATGCTGTCAGTTGCCTTTAAGTTGATTCTGACTCATAGTGGCCTGATAGAAGAGAGTTGGATTCTTCCAGATTCCCTGTACCAGCTGCGTGCCTTCACCTCTGTGATACCAGGGCTCCTTAGAGTAAATGACAGTCCACCGATTTCCTTCTAGGTGGAATGGGCACTAGACCTCTGCCTTGGAGTTATAGAAGGAGATGGTTTTATTTTCACCTTCACTTTTCTCCTAGAGTGCCTAGGATCTCGGAAAGGAAGAGTCTACCTTGCAGCTCTAACACATGCTGCCACTGATCACCCATTCTTCATCTGTTATACCCACCCTGCTGACCCCTTACTTGCAAGGGAGCCCAATCATGAAGGGTTCTTTGACTTCGATGTTGAGTCCTCACCAGCTGTCTCTGGACATCGGATTCTGCCGCTTTCCCCACCTTTGATGCAGACCATTTGAGGCAGTTTGCATTAGGGTTCTCTGTCCAGCCTGAACCCTTGTTCAAGTCCCATAACCTGGGTCATAGCAGACACCAAGCACACTGGTGTGTAAGGAAGAGAAGTCAGACTTCCAATGAAAGGAATTATGCATGCTCTCTTTCCTTTACTCCTTTAAGAGCTGAGCAGTAGCAAGTTCCCCAATATCTCTCTGGAGAAAGAAAATATTCCCAGTCCCACCTCACCTCATCTGCCACTACAAGCAGGCATTTTGTGATGTGTGAAATGTCTGGGTTTACCTGTGCTTTCCATGTCATCCCACAGGAATTCCTTTGCCCAAACACTTGTTTCCAAACAATTTTCTAGAAGTTCTCAGTGGTATGCAATGTTATTGGTTCACTTGTTTTTCAGTTACTGCAAAGAAAACATTTCTACAGAAGCTGCCTCTGAAGCATTTTTCTAATAATTTTTTTTAACCTACAACTACCTAAGGAGCAAATGCTTAGTTCCTCAATATTGTTTTTACACAGTGGAAGCTTGGCAGTAAATCAATATATAATGAAAGTACTTGATTCTTTTGCCATAAATGGAATTAGTATAAAAGCCATAATTAAACCATATTTTTATACTTTGAACAAAGAAAATTCTAAGAGTGCATAACATTGAAATGATTTTGAATAATCATTCATAAAATGCTTATGTTAATTGAAGTTTTGATTCATACTCATGAATAATGAAAATGTCTCTTAAATGATGTATTTGAATTTTTTTGAGATTATGAAAGTAATACTTATGGCAGATAAAATAAAAAAACCAATGTCCATATTCCATAAGTGAGCGATAATGCTAACATCTTGGAATATTTCCTTTCAGCTTTTTTTCTATGCACATTTTACAAAACTCAGATAGCCCAGATAATTTGACAATTTAATTTATTTGCAAGCACCATAATTATTTCTCATATTTTTAATATAAATTCTTTGATAACAATTTGATGACCAGATAATGTTTTATTATGTAGCTATGAATCCCAATTTATTTAGCTGATTTCATAACTGCTGAGTGTGTGGATTGTGTTCAATGTTCAATAAACACTGTATGATCATAAGTGGAGTATCAGAAGCAAAGGGGACACGGTTTTGCATGGCTGATCCTGAGGAGCCTTTGCTTTTCACCTGCTCACTTTGATCAGCTAAGTCCTTCTTATGTCATGCCTGTGACGGTCGCCGGGAGTATCAAGTCCTCACTGGCTCTCTAACCAATATTGTTCACCACAGCCCGGGAACTGCTTACTAGTGAGCACAGAACATTGCCCTGGCCCTGCTGCCACTTAAGGCGTGCCTCATATGGAAGTCTCCCTTATAAAGTCCTTTGTCACCCCCCTGGAGGACGCTACTCTGTCCTTTGTTCTCATAGTGTCCTCCATTTAAGGGCCAATTTCAGGATTTCACGGCCATAATCAGTGATGGAGGAACCCAAGGGAATGGTGAGTGGAGTGAGCTCTGTGTAGCACAACCCAGGTTGACCAGAAAGCCCCATGTGGAAAAGTTGGCATGAAAGTTATAGACCACTGTACGACTACGGTGATGTCCCCAAATGCCAGATTTTATAGCACTGTATGGCAAGCACAGGTTTTCGTAAGTGTGGAAGGGAAGCTAGCAACGCAGTGATATCAGAATGGTGGCTGTTCCTTCTGGTCATTTAGCTGGATATCGGTGCCCAGTTAGCCACTTAGCACACAGAAAAGCATTGGAAGATGAACGATGTTAAAAGGGGTATGCAGTAGTCCTATGTGGCCAGGGCTGACATTCTGAAGAACCACCTCCCTGAATAGGATGAACATCTAGAGACAGGTTGTCAACTATAGAGGAGAAGGGTAAAAAAGATAAAGAATAGAGTTGTATAGATAAAAGAACACTGGAATATGGAACATAAAATCTTTTGGGAAGCTGATATATGAAAACGTTAGATATGTGTGTGGATTTGGGACTTACACTTAATGATAGCCCTAACCTAGATAAATTAGTTCTCATGACATGGCCGTGCTTGATGCTCGAAGCTTGATCACTGAAGATATGGCTGTTATAGCAAAGTGTGGAGAAGAAACTAGACGGTGCCAGACTCTAACAAGGAATAGATTTTAAAGGGTTTTTGAAAGGGCTTTAAAGGCTTGTCTTCAAACAACTAAGAGAGCAGCAAGTAAGTCCACATGGAAGAAGTGATCCAATGACTGTAAATAATACAATCTAAATACAAAAAAAGGATGGCTTCAGAGTTTAAATTGTGAATATCTATTTGTCAAAGGATATGAATGACGGTGAAAGCAGAAAATCTATTTGCACAGTCCATAAATGAATTAAGCCCACCATAAATCCCCTCTGACATAGTCCAGGGATGTGAACCGCCTTTTATAAAAGCAGGGAACATTGTAAAATTGACGATGGAAGATATAGTGAGGTTAAAATGTTAGATCTTATCATTTAATCTCCCTTCCAGCCCACTTTAAAATCTTTTCATTTTGTTTTTAAGTGAAGGAGAAATACATGTGAAGTAAGCCTCCAGTACTTCCCCTCTAGCCATAAACCAAAGATGTGAATAGTCTGGCTATCGTGCAAAGCACATTGAAAAGTGGATTGTTGCATATGCATTTCGCTGAAAACTTGAACACCTTCTCACTTGATTTTCCTTTTGACCCATTATATATTTGTCCTAGTGTTTCATATTTTCTGTTTCCTTTTTTATTGAGTTTTCATTTTGTTCTTGTTGCTACGGTTTTTGTTGTATTATATTCTATGAATGAAATCCAGGATAGATAAATCTATGGAGACAGTGAGTGGATTAATAGTTTCTTGCAGGTATGGTGGGAAAGGTCTAGGGGAAATGGATAATACAAGAAAGCAGAAAGTGTTCTAAAATTGAATGTGATGATGATTGTACGCTCTTCTTAATATGATGGAGCTATGGAATTGTGTACGTGAATTTAGACTCACCTCAAATGCAGTGCCATCATTTGAAGCAACTTAGAGCAACCCAATAGGACAAGATAGGACTGCCACTCTCGGTACTGAAAATGGAACTAATTCAGGAGTCGAAAGTACCGTCTTTCTCCCACGGGGCTGCTGCTGGTTTAGAACTGCTGATGTAAGGATCACAGTCCAGAGTGTCGGCCAGAGAGCCCTTCACAGAGCTTCAGCTGCTTACACCATCCTCACAAGAAGGAGATGCACAACCTGCTGAATTTTGTAACCCCTGCCTCTGGCATTTCACCGAGCTTATCTCCCTGAAGGGCACAGTGCCTCTCCCCAGCATTCTGGGAAGCAAGTTTGCAAAATAAGATGATTTGCTAATAAGTCATCTCCAAACCCCCAAATGCAGAAACTTCCCTCCCTTCTATCAACCCACATGCCTTTAGCTCATCTCCTATATATGTCCCACCACCCCAGTACTGGGCGCAGCTTCCATAACCTAATTGCTGGGTTACAAAGTCACCTGGGAGCTCAAGTCCTCCCGTCCCTTTCCCTGTTCTCCCTTCCCTTCCTGGGAATTCTTTCCCCTAAATAAAAACCATCCTTTGCTTCACATCTTTGTTTGAACTCTTTCCTTGCCCTGCAACCTCCACTCTTTAACTTCTCAAACATTACGCCACGAGAGCTCCCTGATCTGGGAAGTGAATACCAATACACGTGTGTTTGGTTTTTTTTAGTGACTCAAATATGGGGGTAATTAAAAAGGGAGCTGGCATTGTAGCGTGGCCCCTCTGAGCAAGGTCATTAATGAACCAGATGATGAAAGCTACTGATACTTCCCCAATATTGAAATACATTCTATGGATAGATGTCCACTTGGGATTGACTTATATATAAGTGTAGGTGAATTCTGTCTGCAGATAAGAGTGGTGAGATGAGTCTGGAGGGGGAATGTGGCAGGGTAATTGTGGCCCTGCCTCCACCCCAAATACGTGTAAATGTCAGACAATATTAGTTGTTCAGAAAACATAAAGAAATAAATGAAACCATTTTAGAAATGAAAAGTATAGGTATGTGTGGGGTACCAGCCTCCACAAATGAATGGGTGCTAATGGGGCACTTATGTAATTGAATGGTAAATTAAAGAAACAACAAAATGGCACACAAGGGCTCACCGGAACCAGAGATGGGACAAAAGTATTCTCTCACAGGCTAATATAATCTCGGACATGCAAGACACATCATGTTCATACGTAACAGGAAGGAGACATGCTAGGAATATACACTTCACAGGTAGTTACATACATGAGCAAGTTCTAGATTCCAGAGTTAAGAGGGTGACTTAACCTTAGTCATCTCTGCACTGACTTGGCCTTAGGTGTTCCTTAACTCTTCTTCAGGGGAGCAATCTACGATCCTTATCAGAAGGGAGTGGGCCATACTTATGGTGAGGTGATTTGATCACTTTTGATGGCACACAACCAGAAGGCAAATAGCCTTCAAGCAGTCAACTTTCACATGTACAGTAGCCACTATGTGCTTGCCACTATGCAGCATCTTAAAATTGACATTATTAAAGGGGACTTTTGGGGCCACAACTTTAGTAAGGAGAATGAGTCTGGGATTCAGCTCCAACCCAAAAATATGAAGACCACCCTCCACAAGGGTCTCAGCCTCCCAGACTCCTTAAAACATGAACACGGAGAATTTGCCCGCACACACTCTCTTCCCAATTCTCAGTTTCCCATATCCATGTGGTCTGTGAAGGAACACAATAGGTTGGTCCTAATGTATGACTGTGAGATATAGGTAGCTTCACAAGGTGGCTTTCCCAATACATGTTACCACCCCAAACCGAATGTCCCTGTTAGAGACCATTAGTAGAAAGAAGGGCATTGCCTATGCTGTGCCCGCCCAAGACCCATGTGCTTTCTCCTTGGAAAAGTAGCATAGGATGCTCCAGAAACAGCTTTAATGTTATATACACAGTCCCACCATTTGTCAGGGAATGCTTGCTGGGACATGGCTCTCTTTTCCCCACTGACGCCATTGGTTTTTATTATAATGATAATAATATCATGCTAGCTGCTAATGATATTTCTATGTGTCAATATTGACATCTAGTCACCCATGAGGGGAAAGATTGACCATGGAACACCAAAAGATGCAAAGTCTGAGAACCTTTAAAATCCCTAGGGGTCATCTAGTTTAGTCCGATCTGTGTTGTCTAAAACCATGATCAATAAGTAGCAACCTCATCTCATGCGTAGGATGCCAAAAGAAGTGTATCACACCCCTGCAAAGAAGTGTATCTCCCCTCTCTAAGAGATGGAAAGATCAATTGACAGAATAGACCTGGTACATTTATTTAGATGGCTTTAATTAAAATATGCCACCACTCTTTACAATGGTGGTTCTACAAGCCTCCACTGATACCACATGGGTCACAACCAACTCCATGACACATTCAATGGGTTGGGCAGAAAAGCAGTACCCCTCTAGATGGAAACTAGCTAACGAGGGAGACAGATGTGGCTGCTGTAGAAAATTACCCATGTGCTCTGTGGTGGTTGTATAATTTATGTCAACTTGAATGTTTATGAAAGTGTAGGGGTGGAGTTCCATCTGTCAATCAGATCACAGCCTAATGATGTCTCTTTGGTAGGAAGTAGGGTGGGGGGGGCTCTTATATGAAGAAATTCAATCTCTCTCTCTCTCTCTCTCTCTCTCTCTCTCTCTCTCGTCTCTCTCATTTTGCCTTCCTGTTGACTGTAACTCTGCCTCCAGGGATAGCCTTATGTGGGCTGCTCCATTCTGAGAGCTGTCATTGCCCTGCCATTTTTCCATTGACCTTGAATCCATGCCATTCTGTGCCCATCAGCCAGTGCTCTTACTATATTCTGCAATACCTTTCTGTGCCATCAGCCTGTAGCTATGTGAGTCTGATTCAGGCCCTAGCTTCCATCAGACTTGTGGACTTGAGTTGGATTGGGTGGGATGTCATCTTTTGATACACAATTACTTGTGTGTCATAAAGCTCTTTCTTATACATTGTTGAGTGTCTGATTTTGTTTCTCCAGACAACTCTGCCTAACACATGCTCACACCAACACCATAGTCATTTGACCTAAAATCCTGAAAATATACATAAGGAAGCAGTCAGTGACAAATGGCAGATAGATTATATGAGGCCCCTTTCCTTCAATGAAGGAATGAAATATACTTTTGCATATGTGGATATGGTAACTGGCTTAGCCAATGTAAATATAAAAACACCCAAACATCAGCTACAATAAAAGAATTACAAAAAAGTGAGCTTTATGTACAAGTTACCCTAAAGGATTGATAGTGAGAAAGGTACAGATTGCCTATTACAATGTGCACAAATGGATAATCAAGAATGTGGTGAATGGTATTGCCATCAACCCCTGAAACCCCAAGTTGCAGATATGGTTGAAAGGATTAATGGTGCTCTAAAACAGTAAATATGAGCCTTTAAGCATCAGGATTGCTTGGTTTGACAACAGTGATGCCTGAGGCTTTGAGGATAATAAATTTGACTCCTACTAGGGCCTAGACTTTGTGATAGTCTGGGTAGACTAGAGGAAAAAAATCCATGGACACTCATATGTGTGTAGGAGAAAGTTTTGAATATAGGGTAATTGCACATTTAGAAAGCATCCCAACCCAGTCCGGCCCAAGCCCATAAGCCTGAGGTTAGCCCATACATGCAATATTAATCTATTAAGGCCTCTTCTAACTCACAAGACGTATGCAATGATGCTGAATGCAGGACAATCACAGACCTGTGGGTAGAAAGTCTTTGGATTCAGTGGCATTGTAAGCATCTCAGCATTGGCAGGAGTCTCTACATGGCTTCTCCAGCTTCAGAGGTCTGGTTGCATCAGGGTAGGTTCATGTGGCTTCTCCAGCTCAGGACGCTCGTATAGTTCCATGTGTCTTATCAGCTGCAATATCTCCCAGGGAGTGAACAGTATAAGAGAGGTGTCTCCTGCTTCCAAAAGGAAATACCAGATTTCCCAGAATCTCAATAGAAGTCCATGGCCACACAGAGGCCTCATTGTCTGTGACCTAATTGACAGACTATACTCCACCTCTTAATCCTCTCAAGTCACAAATTGACACCTGATTACATAACTACCACAGAACTATATGCCAGAGTAGGAGTTCTGGGAAATTCTTAAGCAAGAATGTGAATGACATCACGGATTCCAGAAGCATTTTCATGAGTATTATTGCTAGAACAAAACAATGTGATTCTCTGAAACCTCAGAATTTAGCAGTGGGAAGTGAAACTTCTATGGTTGATTATCCTAAATGACTCCATGTGGGAGAATTAGTTACTTCCTCACTCTGGAGGAGGAAGAACTGTGCAGTCTACTTTCTTTGCACAGTGGGCCTCAGCATGTAGGCCCTTAGAGGATGGCTATCGCATGAGGACCAAAAAGGGGCCTTCTTTCTGACACACAGCATAATAGATGACTTCCATCACAACCTCCCAGGAAAAAGTATCATGACATTCTCAGCAAGAGAAAACTCCTGAAACTGCTGCTCTTGCCCCACCAGTTGGGAAGACAGATTTAACACTATTAGTATCTACTGAACACCTATATTTCTGACAAGTATGTCCTACCATTTTTTTTCCCTTCAGGATTGCCACTGTCTTCCTAGAGCAGGCTTCTCTGAAGTCCACCCCGAAAACACTGAAAACATTACGTTCAAGTGTGGAATTCAAGGGTGAACTGCAGGGGACTTGTAGAGTCATACAAGTGTGGCGTAACAAATAAAGGTCATAGACCCAGCGGCCTGCTTGGGTTTTTTCATGGGTCTTGGTCTTTTCCTGAACATGGAGCTGATCTGATTGTAATCATCGCTGCTTGGTTTGTGCCTGCAACAGCAGGAACACTACCTGTACCTACCTACAGAGTCATAGCACCACCCCTTGGGGCCCTTGGGGACCTTGTGAAATAAAAAAAAATGTGCCAAAATGTAAGGGCCACCCTCTAACGACCCCTTGAAGGGAAAGCAGGTATCAAGAGGCCAGACACAGTTATCTTCGTTTCTACTAATTCGTTTTCATTTGCTAAATTATTCTTATGTGACTCCTGCCGTGGCCTTGCGATTCCCGAATCCTGTTTATTGTCATTGTTTTCCATTATAACCCAAAAGCCCTTGTCTCCCACTGAGGGGGGCACCAAAAATTACCTTGGTTTCCAGGTTCTGCCTTGTATGAAAGGGTCCCAACTCCGCTGTCACCACCCTGAGGTGACATCCATCTTTCTTCTGTCTCCATATTTGTGTCCCCCAAATCTAGAGAAAAGCTTCAAGTTACTGGCACAGGGAGTGGCAACAAATTAAATGAACAATGAATTCCATAAAGCTTAGCTATTTTAAGCATGATGGTTTATGTACCAGAGTTCCACCCACCACCATCAAGTCAATTCCAGCTCATAAGGATCCTATAGGGAAGAGTACAACCGCTCTCGAGAATATCTAAGAATGTTAATCTTTACAAAAGCAAACCGCCTCATTTCTCTTCAAAGCTGTTCAGATCCAGTAGCTACTCATCAAAGAAGAATGTAGGGGATGTCTGTGCAGTCTATGTTATACCAATTAATTTTGGTGTTCCCTGAAATGAGTCACATTTTTAGTGCTGTTTTAGAACCACAGACTCGGTAATGACCTTCTTCACATCTGCTACAGATCAATAGAGAAATGGCTCTGACATTTGCTGTGGCATGGGCCTACATGTTTTTGTCCTGACTGTTGTGAAACACATGCTATTCTGTTGGAGAAAGTGCTTTCTAGAATTGTTTATAACAGAAGGCATAGTAGAGGTAATAAGCAGAAAAATATGTGCCTGTAAAGGATGCAAAATTTAATTTTACCTACTAAATGTAAATATCTGAAACTTATTTTCTCTCTTATATTCATGAGTAGTTTTGTCATGTTGGAACATCCCAGAGAACCATCCTAAAATCTCATTTGTGAAATGATGTTTCACATTAGCACATTTTGTGGGCTTAATCTTATGCTGCCTAATTGAGTAAGTTTGTATTTTTGACTTGACAGTAGCCCAACTCACCATTATCCACACACACATGCACATATACACACAGAGCGTGGTTGTAAGCAGGGAAAGTTCAACTCTTGAAGATCTCAGGTGCCTTTCAAGTTGATATTTGGTGTTACTATCTATATTGTTGCTACAAAAGCACAATTTCCCATGTGTTTGACATAAGATCTTTGCTTGCTGTATAATCAAATCAATATTACAACTTTTCTTCTATTCTGGTACTATTTAATAGAAATATGATCATTTTCTAGATGCTAGAATTCCTAAACAGAGTTTTCACAAAGAAGCACTAACAAATAACAGAAAACCACAGCCCTTGTACCTTGAGTAGGGCAGTCCTAGAATAGGGTTTTGTGCTTGGAAAAGGGGAAGGCCAGAAAAAAAAGAACAGCCCTCAACAAATCACGTTGCTACAGGTGTTACAACAATGAAATTAAAGCATAGCAACCATCATGACAATGGCCGAGGGTCAGCAGTGCCACAAGCAAGAACCTGCCCAATGGCACCTAAAAACAACAAAGAAAATGGATTCGGGGTGATGCTCTGAGTGGTGAAGTCTGGGCTTCCCAAAGCCTTTGACAATCCCTTCACTCCATAACAAGCAGCTGAAAAGAAAAACTCCATAGGCTAATACAAATTGGTCAAGTTAAATGATCCCACTCAAGTCGAATCTGATGGGGTGACAACGGGTTTCACAGTCCAATTCTTTAGTTTTGACTCCTGGCTCCAGTATATACTATAAACTCTGCAAGGTAAATACATTACTTAATTTTTTTATAAGCCATTTCTCTTTCTTTAAAATACAGCAGTGGCAGTTGCCCAGCTACCTCAGATGGTAGAGTATGAGATGCTTAACACATGGTAGTAACCATGGTATGTGCCATACAGAATTCTCTGAAAAATTAAATGGAATAATCCATAAAAAATTCTTAGCACATATGGCTACAATTTTTTAGAAGACAACATAGACATGAGGCTTTAGGAAGTTCTGTTAGGTGATGGGTTCTTGGATATGACACCTGAAGCCTAAGAGAGGAGTTAAAAAAAAGAAAGAAAGAAAAATTGAACTTCAGCAAAATATAAATGCATCCATGGACACCATCAAGAAAATAAAGAGACAGTCTATAGAATAGGAGAACATATTTGGAAAGCACATATCAAATAAGGGTTTTATATACAGACTGCATTAAATAACTCTTCACATTCAGCATCAAAAAGACTTAAGACCCAATTTAAAAGTAAGCAAAATATTTGAGTAGACATTTATCAAAAAAATAAGAAATCCAAATGGCCAGCAAGAATAAGAAAAGAAGCTCACCATCACTAGTCCTTCGCTTTCTCACTCACTGCCAGCAAGTCAGTTCCAACTCACAGTGACTCGGTGTAGAACCTCCCCTGTAGTTTCTGAGCCTCTGAATCTGTCTACCACAGAGCAACTGGTGAAGTCAAATGGCTAACCTGGTGATTATCAGCATACCTTGTAAGGCACCTTGCCACCCAGACATTAGGGAACTGTAAATCTGAACCACAGTGAAATGCCCCTTCTGATGCTCACTGCCATGCAATCAATGCTCACTCATAGCAACCCCCTGTGAGCTTCTGAGACTGGAGTTGTTTACTGGAATAGAAAGGCCAGTCTTTCCCTGGTGAAATTGTTAGTGGTTTCAAACTGCCAACCATCGGATCACAGTCCAGCACATAACCACTACACCTCCAGGGCTCCTCATAGGATGGTTATTGTAAAAAAAATTTTAAATGAGGCCAAAAATAGAAAAGAGTTAAGTGTTGTTCTGGTTTTCAATATTGCCTGCTTTCTTTTCCATTGAGGTTTTTATCCTGCTTTACTTTGTTTTTCTTGGTTGTTTTTATGTTTTTTTTAATTTTTTTCTGTTTATGAAATCCAGGGTTGGTGAATCCATAGAGACAGTCACTGGATTAATGGTTCCTTAGGCCTATAGCAGGTGAGACTCAGGGGAATAGGGAGTCAATAATGGTCAGTCCAAGAGGAAGAAAATCAGCAGTGGATGCAGCCAGTTCGCACTCATTTACCAGAACAAATACCTTTGACGTTCAGTGAACTGGCGGTTAAAATGGCACTTGTAATCAAGATTCTCTCTAAGGTACATGTCTGAGTTCAATGTGGAGATTATCGTGTTACTTTCCTTACAGTGTGTATTCTATGAGTCAGTAGTAATGTTCATTCCATTCATAGATAATATTTATTCTTTTCATAAAACTCATGATACTTTTGATGAAATATTACCTTTTTATCCTTTTGTATTTGTTACTTCAGTTTTATAAAACACCACAAACAACCAAAGGTGACTAATGCTGTCATTAGCTTCAGCTTTGTCTTACTCCCCCAGATTCCCTTGAGATATCAGGAAGGAATTACGCAATTCCTAAAAGTGTTCACAGAGCTTAAAATACTGTCAGAACGATTTCTGTAAGTTCAACAAAAGCAGAAAGGGTTTTTCCAAAGGTGAACATAGTAGCTTCAGAGAAGAGAAGTTGCCTGTTTCTAATATTTCAAACAAAAGGACTTTTGTCTAATTGGTTTACCCTAAGGGAATGGGAGCCTACCCCTAGAGTGGAGAGATGGTGAGGATAAACCACACAGCTGGTGATGCTCACATAAAAATGAAGAATATTGCAAGTGACAATACCAATCAAGAAGCAATATGGAAATATCTTAATAGTAATGTTATTATTTTGTCAAGTGTTATTTAATATTTTTCATTAATATTTTAAACTCTTTCTTATAACCTCTTATGCTGCTCTTATTTAAGCATGAAAGAACAGACTATTTTTGGCATATCATTTTTTACCCTTAAATTGGTTATTAGGGCAAAGAACCTATTGTTAAATTATTTCAATCACATCAACAGAAGATAATATTCTAAAATTGATGGTGATAAGTTATACAATTCTTCTTAAGATGACTGAACTATTGAATTATATAATTTTTAAATTACATGCCAGTGAAACTATTAAATTTTAAAAAATGAATGTGGGGAAATGGGAACATGGACACATTACTGATAGCAATGTAAAACTGTATACCCACTTTGGAAAACAGTGATGTAATTTTTCAACAATTAAAACTATCATTACTGTGTTACCAAGCAATCCCGCTATGTATATAGCCGAAAGATTTCATAGTAACAACAAAACAGGCACACACAGCAGTATTCATTGCTTCATTGTTCACAGCAGCCAGACAATGGAAGAGACCCGTGTGTTCATTGAGAGATGAGTGAATCGCAGGGGAGGGTTATTTAGCTATAAAGAGAAAGAAAGTTCTGATACTTGCCACCACATGAGTGAATGAAACTTAAAGACACTTTTTAGAATCAAGATAAAACCAGAGCCAAGGACTGCTTAAAAGCATACTAGAAAAGACTAGGGACCATTGCATTTAAGTAAACAGAAGTGAAATAACCAGAGCAGAAAAGGTGAAAATGTTGACATCGTATGAAGAATTTGCTCATGTTACTGATCCTTATGTGTAAAAACTGTGGACTGGTTGTGGATTTGCTGTGTGTACTTTGAACATATAATTCAATATTTTTAAAAGCATTGATCTCACAAATTACTATTTCTGAACTATATTCAAATGAACATAGTTCCTCTCTTTTTTTTTTTCAGGGATACTTTTATTTAGAAATACACACATACTAAAAAAAAACAAGTTTTGGGCTGAGCTCCTGTGGCATAAGTGGTTGAGTGTGGGACTGCGGCCTGCGGACTTTGTGGTTCAAATCCAGTGGCAGCTCTCGGGAGCAGCGCTGGATAGCTCCCATGAGCACCAGAGAACAACAAAAAAAAACCCCACAAATTTTATTGTCATTCTGTATTCAAATCTATTTGGCAATACATATAAGTAGAGTGGACAGGATATTCTCAAGCATAAATTCTTTCATCTCTCAATCCCTCGCCAGAGTGCTAGCTAAACAAATGAATCCACAACCTTCACCCTCAGAGGAGATAGCGCTGCCATCATGAGGCACATTTCAAATGTAATCAAATCCTACCACAGTGTGCTCAACACGAAATGTTTGAGGAGTCCCTCACCCCACGCGAGTCCTTCACCATGTCTCCAGCCATGTACGCCTTCCTTTCTTGACTTGGCTTTCAACCCCGGTGATACCAAATGAAAGGTTTGGGCTTTTTCCATGTACAAGAGGGCTTCAAAAAATTCATAGGCGGGCTGAGCCCCGGTGGCGTAGTTGTTGTGCACGGGACTGCGGCCCACTGGGACGGAGGTTCAATTCCAGCAGTGGGGCTGGGCCTCCTCCTCCCACCACCAGAGAGCAGTGATGCCCCCCCAAAAAAAAATTCATCGGCAATTTTTTGAATCTTTCTTTTTCATTTTCCCCAAAGCTTGTTGAAGCCCCGATTATTAGGCTGTTTCTTTTTATTTATCTTGGCCTCTCCTCTCGACTGAATTCTCTCTTTCCCAGAAAACTTCTCTACCCCACCAACCCCGCGTCTCCCTGCAGGTGCGAAGGGATCCCTGGTGGCAGAGCAAGACACACATTTGCTGCTCAGCCCCTGATCAGTCATGTCAGCCAGCAATCCCTCTGGGGGAGAGAGAGGAGGCTGTCGGCTAAAGACGCAGAAAGCCGAAGAGGGTAGCTCTGATTTGTTACACAGCGTCGTTTTGAGCCAGAATCAACTCCATGGTCATGGGGGCACAGTGTGTGGTAATTACCCAAATTTCCGCTCTAAACTCCCACGTTTCTTTGGGAGCAAAACACGGAAAGCAAGTGATAAAGGACGTAAGTCTTTCGACGTGTCCACTCCCCCATTCGTTTCCCTTTGGACACTGCTTTCCACTGAGCCCGCGCTTGGAGCCTCCTCCTTGGCTCTGACCTGCGCCGGGGCTCCGCCAGCTCCCGCTCTGAAGGCAGGTCCTGTCACTTGCTGGGCACTTGCTGGGAGGGCCAGCGTGTTTCTTGGCCTCTAAGTCTGCTAACAAGATTATTTTCAGCTGCTTTCCACAAAAGTTAAACATAGATGTTTGTCCATTTCTCTAGAGTTTATACTGAAACTTGTTCTTTCATATAATTATATTACATTTTTACCTTAGGAGCTAGTTAGAAGATCTGGTGGAAAAGATTAGCATACCCCAAAAAAATGCGTTCTAAGGCATTTCTGAAAGATATCAACCCCATCAACTGATGTTCCAACAAACGAATGGGATTCAATCAATTGATTGTGTGAACCGGTTTTCCGTGTTCATGTTATACTACACGAAGAGGTTCCTTATTTGTCTCTGACAGGATAATATTAATCTTATTCTCTAGCTGAGCCCCCAGCATATCTTGAAGGTCAGACAGAAAGCCTCGCTCCATGTTGCTGTGCTCACAGAGGACGACGCTGATGCCTTGGGAAGCCGCGTACAGCATGTCATGGTGTGGCAGCTCGCCTGTGAGGTACAGGTCAGCTGGCACATCCAGAAGCACACTGCGTCCAGCGCCAGCACACAGGGCCACCACTCTGACTTGGGAGTCTAAGGTCCTCCCTAGCCCAAAACTGAGGCAAACGTGGGATAGTTTTAGGTGTCTCTTGATTCGTTCAACCATGACTGCCACAGAGACAGGTTCATCCAGTGTACAAACTCGCCCCATTCCAGTATGCAGAAGCAGAGGCTTCTCTAGCGACAGAATCTCAATCTTCTGATAAAACGGTGTGTTCTAGGAGAGAAACACCACCACGTGAAGCAGGGTCTCCTGAGTATAGTTCAGACTGACACGCATGTCTTCCTCACCACCAGTCCTAGCAGCAAAAGCAGAAACAGAAACACCTGCAATTCCTTTCACTGCAGACATGACCTTATCCAAGTCTTGGACCTGGTTAACACTGAATTCTATTCTGTGTGTTCCCTCGGTGGGGTACTTAGCGGCTTTGGAAAGTAGTATGGGATGGGAGGCACAATTTCCCAGTCCTTTAGCCAGACAATTGTTGACGCCCTGCGGAGCAGGGTCGTAGGCTGTGTGCAGAGAGTAGATGGCCACTCTCTTCTCCAGAGCCTGGATCACCAGGCGCTCGGGCCAGGTGGCCCAGGTGATGCGCTTCATGGGTCGGAAGAGGGGAGGATGACAGGAAAGAATGAGATCTGCCTTCTTCTGCAGCGCCTCCTCCATGACGTCCTCGGTCAGGTCATTGGTCAAGAAGAGCGTACTGACAGTATGTGGTGGACGTGGCTCCACCAGTAAGCCAACGTTGTCCCAGCTCTCGGCGTAGGAGAGGAATGCGAAGTCGTTCAGGGAGGAAACGAGAGCTTCAAATCCATGAAGGAACGGAGGGACTGGCAACCCAGGGGCGGACGAGCTGGACCTTTCTGGTGATCAGCTGTATGCCAGATGACAACATACAGAACAACGGGCTAACCGAGAACCTTTCTCCAAGGGAGAGACTAAGGGGTTTCGAAACACGGACCTCACGATCGGGAGACCATCGCCAAACCGGTCAGCCCTCGCAAGCACCCGACTCAATTTCCTGCGGAACGGCCTCAAACTTCCACGCAGGGCTTTAAATCCCAAAGTGAGTTCCTCTTTTTAAATATATCACTGGAATGGAAATTCTTCAGCAATCCAAACAACCAATTAGTTGGTTCGATGCAGTTGCAGATCCGTGTGTTAGAGTCAGACTGTCTTCTACAGGGTTTGAAAAAACTCTTTGAACTGGATCATTCTGGTTCAATGCCCTGCAGAGAATTCCTTTCCTCAGAGAGATTGAATCAGAATCTGCATTTTTAAAAAATGTATTGGCATATACTTCACATATCATACAATTTAATCATTTAAGCATTTTAAGAAGAGTTGTACAATCATGACCGCAATCTTTATTTTAGCACCATTCTGCAGTGTAGATTCTGATGTGCGCATATACACCCAGTGCAACTTAATGGATTTCATCATATCTGGAAGAGAATCGCCTGGGGATCTTGTTAACCTAAAGATCCTGATCAGTGTGTCTGGGGTGAAAATGCAAATTCTCAGCAAAGGATCTCACCAGAAATAGTTCAAAACCTTGGTTTTCAATAACTCTGAACTTTCTTTCAAAAGTAGAGGGCCAGGAATTTCTTCCAACCGTGCTCCCAGATAGATTTGGAACTGCCAGCCTTTCTATTGGCAGCCATGTGTACCACCCATGGACTCCTAACCAGCAATTACCCTCTCTCTTTTTAATTGAGACGTCCCAATTCTTTTCAAGAGCTAATATAAAGTGTGTTTACTCTTCATTCCATCTATTGAGTGCCACAAAATTTAACTTTTCAAGCTTTTAGCAGATTGCATTTGTTGAAAACTCTTTTGATCTGGTCCGATCAAAGCGACTCCCATTCCTTCACCTCTCAGGAAGACAAATAAACTACTGGACTGTGTAACTCCTGCCTCCAACAATTCAAGAAACTTATCTCTCTGGACAAGGTCCACACAGCCCCCTCTCTCCAGCATTACAGGAAGCAAGTCTGTGAAAAACAGAACGACTTGCTAACAGGCCATTTCCTGACTAAAACCTGCAAATGGCAGCACAGAAAACCTCCTTTTCCCTTTATCAACCCATATGCCCTTGACACATACCATATATATATCCCACTGCCCCACCAACAGTCACAGCTTTCCTGGGCCTTGGAAACTGCCCAGGAGCACAAGACATTCCTGTCCCTCTCTCTGCTGTCCCTTCCATTCCCTAAGCATCTCTTTACTTTTAATCTCTGAACTCTGTCTCCTTCCTGAGACTCCGTCTCAACCTCTCAAAAACAAAGTGTGTAAAAAAGAAGACATTTAAATTTACCCTTGAAAAGACAAAAACTAGGCAATTTAAGGAATGGGTTTAGTAGTGGAAACAGTTAATTTTGAGATTTTGAATTGTACTTTGGGATAGCTTGAATTAGGAAACTGAAATGTAGTGGAGTTCTGAAGAGTAGGGTAGAAACAGCTCACACACTAAAGATAGCTAACTTACTAATAGTGGACTTCAAATTCTAATGCAAGCTAGTTTTCTGGCTGGGTTATTAAAGGCAAGAAAATGATCATTTAAACAGCAAATAGAATGAAGACACTTAAAGACAAGTAAGCTATTAAGATATTACTGCCCATCTACCTTCCCTAGGAAGCTACTGGAAGATATGTCTCAAAATAAAAGGGCATAAACCAATAAACAAAAATACATGGAATCCTGGGAATACAAAATGCACCTAAGAGAAGGGTAAAGAAAATCCTTAGGATAAGCATGAAGAGAATCCCAGAACAATGCTGGATAATTAATTTCTCAAGAGAAATTAGTGCAGACTGATTAAGGGAGTCTTCCAGAAGAGTGTCTCCAATGGGGGATACTAAGAGAAGACTTGAGTTGTTGCTTATATTGTAAGAGAATCTTCTCAGAAATTTGAGACTGACTTAGGCAGAATTATAAGACTATAGTCAAAATAAGATATTTACCCAGTTTCTTATGGCCCCATGAGATAAATGTTGAACTGTTAATCCCAACGCTGATGGTTCACACCTTCCAGCTAATCCTTGGGGAAAAGATGAGACTGTCTGCTTCAGAAAAGATTTCCAGATCTGGAAATCCAAAATAGAGTAGCTATGAGTCAGAATCAATCCAGATGAAGGTGGACTGAGTTTTGTGTTTTTCTAGTATCAAAGCATAGAAAGCAGTTGCTCATTGAGGCATTTCATCCTCCTCTTTCTGACACGCAGAAGTCCTAGCCAGAAGGACCCCTGGAAGCAGAGAGATCTACACCTGGGGTTGCTAACCACCACATCAGGAGTTCAAAACCACCAGGTGCTTAGTGAGAGACAGATGAAGCTTTCTGTCCCTCTAAGGAGTTACAGTCTAGGAATCTATAGAATGTGAATCAGCTCAAAGGTAGAGAGTTTTGTTTGTTTGCCCTGATTCTCATTCTTTTCTTCTCTGGGTAAATACAGACCAATTGTAGCACATGAATAACTGTTTTCAGCTTTTTAACACACCAAACACTAATAAAATGAGGTACAAGGTAGAATCGAAGCAATGAACCTGTTTTTAGATCAATTCACATTGATGTCCCTTGAAATCATGAACTAAAACTCCAAACTCAGGAAATGAATTCCATGAAAAGTTTGATTGTACCTAAGCAGCCTTAGCAAGTATGCTTTCAAACAGTCTATAGAATAACCCTGATAAAGAAAGAAAATACAGAACAGAATTTGAGTTTCTCCTAGAATCAGACTTCTGCATTCATGGAAGCTGAACTCTAAACATTAAACCAAAAGTATTCTCTGAAGTAACAATGCCTGCTGGGAGTACTATGTTTTTAAGAAGCACCTATCTGTGACCAACTTGACAATAGCCAGTAGAAAGAGAAGGTAGGAAACTTAAGGAACAATCAACTTCTATTAGTGGGATAGGAACAACTCAGAAAAGGGAGATAAGAATGAGAGCACAATTTGAAGACCGCAATGTCACTAAATTGTTTATGCAAAAGATTTTGAATTTGTACATATTCTACTATGCATATTATCAATAACAAAAATAGAAGGAATTATAAAAATGTGAGATATGTATTAACTTAAAAACATTGAACAAGAAATAAAATATGGGCTGAGCTCCGGTGGCATAAAAGGTTGAGTGCGGGACTGCAGTCCTTGTGCTTGGTGGTTCAAATTCAGCAGCAGCTCTCAGTAGCAGTGCTGGGTAGCTCCCATAACCACCAGAGGGCAGTGATACCCCCCCAAAAAAAGAAATAAAATATATGCAGAAGTCACAATTTGACTTAGTTTTAAATAGCATTTATATAGTTATAATATTAGAACAATTTCTTTCAAAGTTGATATAGCCATATTAAGGCTTTAGCTGTGTGTGTGTGTGTGTGTCTGCCCATCTGTATGTATGTGTGTATGTATACCTCTATGAGCCTGGTACATGTATTTATGTAGTTTAAGTTTATTTACTCTTTCTTACTTATAGAAAAGAATAGATATTGTGCAAACTCTGGAAGCAAAAATAAGCAGGAAGGTTATTTAGAGATATGGATCTAAATGTCCCATCAGGAAAAAAAAAACTTGGTAAAACAATTACAAATGATTGTGTCTGGGTGACACAAACAGAACATTTAGAAGGAAGAAAAAAGGGAAGGGACTAGTCTTTGTTTCAAACCTTATGTTATAACTCTAAACATACAAATATTATTTTGATTAAAAATTAGCAGTCTATTAGCTTCTCTCACCTGGCCCAAACCCCTCTACCACTTTGTATGGGCAAGACATGTTGCCTGCTTTTGACGAGAAAGAGGAAGGGAGGGTTGTATGAAAAGAACCTCGGGCAGCCCTGTGGATAGAGGATGGAAGAAGCAATTGACACCACAGTTAGCTGGAGGCCTGCCCTGCAGAGAACAGTATCAGAGAACTCCTACTCAGGATCCTGGGCTTGGCACATTCATCTGAAATATCTTTCATAATGACAGCAAAGTCGTCCTCCTGCAAGTGATCTGGAAGAATGAACAAGTATCTTGGCAGGCACTGGCAGGCGATATCTGTTCCAACGAAGGTTGCCCAATCAGCCAGACACTCTTTTTTGTGATGTTAACTGCGCATTGGTAACTGCCTTCAATGTCTGTATGGCCAGGAATTCAGGGGACAGCTGTTCCAAAACTAGTGAATGTGATCTGAATGTGTGTCTGTGTCTTTAGTGAGGCTGTGATCCTTCTTACATTATTAGCCAAGCTTTCTGCATTTTAATTTTTTCAATGATTCTTCATTAGCATTTAATTGCAGCTTATAATGGGGGAAAGGCTCTGAAATGCTTTAGCAAGGATCAGTCTGATTATTCTGTAGCCTAAGCCTAGGAGTCCCCATTCCATTCAATTAGAACATTTAATGAATATTAACTGTGTACTGTGAGGGATGAAAAACATACAAGAACAAGACCTGGATTCAGTTCTCCAGGGGCTCACCACCTGGCTGCAGAGAGAGATAAGTAGAGAAGAAATCTCTTTAACTACTGATGTAGTTGGACAGCACTGAGCTAATCCAATGCACAGCAACACAAGATCAAGGACAATACCTGCGCTATCTTGCTCGGAAGCAAGAAAGCCCAGATGGAAGCAACACACCAGCCTGTGGGACCACGAGGTATCAAAAAAATTAGTTATCAGGCATACGAGATCTAAAAATCATATCATTTCGTGCCCACCCTCCTGATAGGATTGCTGAACACAAATGTGTGCATAAGCAGATGTGTTGAAGAAAGCTGATGGTTCCCAGCTATCAAAAGATACAGCATCTGGGGTCTTAAAGTCTTGAAGGTAAACAAGTGACCATCTAGCTGAGAAGCAACAAAACCCACATGGAAGAAGCACATCAGCCTGTGTGATCATGAGGTGTTGAAGAGATCAGGTATTAGGCTTCAAAGAACTAAAAATTATATCATTATAAATGAGGGGGACTTTAGATTGGGGACCCAAAGTCCATCTGTAGATCAAGTGACATCCCCTTACAGAAAGGTCCTGGGAAGGCGACAAGCCAGTCAAGGTACAGTGTGGCAATGATGAAATATGCAACTTTTCTCTAGTTCTTAAATGCTCCACCTACCCACCCACTATCATTATCCCAATTCTACCTTACAAATCCAGCTAAACCAGAGGATGTACACTGGTACAGCTAGGCACCGGAAACATGGGGAATCCAGGACAGATGATCCCTTTAGGACCAGTGGTAAGAGTGGTGATACTGGGAGGGTGGAGGGAAGGTGGAGGAAAAAGGGGGAAGCCTATCACAAGAATCTACATATAACCCCCTCCCTGGGGTACGGGCAAGAGGGAAGTGGGTGAAGAGAGACACTGGACAGTGTATGTATGACAAAATAATAATAATTTATAAATTATTGCAGGTTCATGGAGAGGGGGGAACACGGAGGAAGGGGAAATATAAGGTGCTGATACCAGGGGCCTAAGTGGAAAAAATATTTTGAGAATGATGATGGCAGCAAGTGTACAAATGTGCTTTGTATACAGTGGCTGGCTGGCTGGCTGGATGGATGGATGGATGGATGGATTGTGATGGGGGTTGTATGGGGGGTTCCCCCCAATAAAATGGCTATATAAAAAAAGGACTAGGACTGCATTTTCTGGGCCAGATGTTTCATGAAAGCAGTCCCTAGGTTTGGATCCTGCAGGACCCTCCACTTTACCCAGCATGGTGTCTTTTCCCACACTGGCATCTCCTCATAAGATATGCATAGTGTCTAAGACAAATTATCCCCTTCTTTACTTCTAGGGAGGATTCTGACTGTTCTTCAAAGACAGAGATGTTTGTTGTCCTGGTAGTCCATGGTACTTTTGATAGTCTTCACGAGCTTCATAATTCAAATACATCAATTCCCTTGCAGTCTTTCCTATTCATTGTCCAACTTTCACATGCATTGGAAGTCATTGAAAATGGTACAGATAATCATTCACAGCACTAGGAATCCAGGACAGATAATCTCAGCACCAATAATGAAAGTAGTGATACCAGGAGGGGAAGGGGAAGGTAGGGGAAGAGAGAGAACCAATCACAATATTCAATATATAACCCCTTCCCAAGGGAACAGACAGAAAAGTCGGCGATGGGGAAAGTGGTCAATATAAGATATAAAAAGAATAGGGGCTCAGCCCCAGTGGCATAGTGGTGGAGTGCGGGACTGCGACCCACTGGCTTGGTGGTGCAAATCCAGCAGGAGCTCTCCAGGAGCAAGACTGGGCCTCCCACTCCCACCAGAGGGCAGTGATGCCCAAAAAACAAACAAAAAAGATTATATAAATTATCAAGGGTTCCTGGGGTGAGGAGAGGTAGGGAGTTAGCTGATACCTAGGGTTTCAAGTGGAAAGAAAATATTTTGAAAATGATGGTAACATGTACAAATGTACTCGACACAATAGATGGATGGATGGAGGATGGATGGATGGATGATGGATGAATGGATGGATGGATGGATGGGCTGTGATACAAGCTTTAAGAACCACCAATAAAATGATATTTTAAAAAAGAAAGTAGCAAGGTTTGGATCAGATACACCTAGTCTTCAAAGTGACATCCTTATTTTTCAATACTTTAAAGAGGGCTTGGGTAACAGATTTGCCCAATCATGTGCTGTTTGCTTGTGGATCTAAGCAAATGAAATGTTTGACAGCTTCAACCTTTTCTCTGTTATCATGGTGTTCTTTATGGGCTCAGATGTGGAGATTTTGGTATGCTTTATAAGGAGTTTCATCAGGAAGTGGTTCAAGTCCTCCTCACTTTCAGCAATAAAGGAAGACCAGAAAATGTTGAATCATCTTCCTTCACACCTGATATCATGCTCTTTTTCATAGGGTTCAGCTTCTAGGATTATTTGCTCAGCGTATGGATTGAATACTTATGTTGAAAAGATCCAAGCATGACTTACATATTTACTGGTTTTAAACTATGTGGTATTCCCTTGTTGTTTTTGAATCAATGTTTCCTTTCTGTGTGCAGATTCTGTGAGTACAACTTGTTCCTCACTTCCTGTTCTCCACAGTTCTCCATAGTCTGTCATGATGCACACAATTGAATGCCTACACATAAGCAATAAAGCACACGCAAGTGATTCTGAGATTCTCTGTTTTCACCAACATCCAACATGTCAGTAGTTCTATCCTTCTTGCCATGTCCTCTTCTAAATTCGGCTTACCTTTCTGGAAGCCATGCATCAATGTCTTACTGATACAATTGGTTTCTACTTATCTCCCACAAAATTTTACATGTAGGTGACATTATTGATAGTGTCCAATAATTTCCACATTCTGTGAGGTCACCTTTCTTTGGAATGAGCAAATATATGAATATCTTCCCATCATTCTGCCAGCTAGCTGTCCTTCAAATTTCTGGCATAGACTAATAAGTGTTTCCAGTGATTCATCAACCTGTTGAAATTGACCATGTGTCTGTCACTCTATCGCACTCTGGAGGGTAATGTGTTGCTGTGAGGCTAAAAGATATTCCACCAGTGTTTTAAATGCCATGGTAAGCAGGTTTCAACAGAGCTTCCAGATGAAGGACAGACTTTGAAGCAAAGGCAGAGGGGTGTCAGCTGTTGATAGTCACTGAAAACCTTGTGAATAACAGCAAGGCATTTTCAGCGAGAGGGCTATAAGATGTCTATGGAGAACTGGAAATAGAAGGATGCTTCTGGCTTACAGCAAATGTGGCTGCATGGGTTATACATTGATGGCATTAAAGGGCTGAAAACAAAAACACCTTGAAAGAAAGATAATAGCTTCAGATTTCTGCTCATTAAATCTTTTGTTTGTACTGAAAACACGTTGTCTGGGAGACTGAAATTCCCAAGACAGACATGAATGAGATGATTGGGAAGGGGAAGTGGTCTGGGATTCAATTTGTGCTGTGCTGATTTTGAGATCATAATGGTACATTAAATGTATGTAACTCTAGCAAGTGATTGTAAACATGATAAAAAAGAACAAGTTAGAGTAGGGTTGAGTGTAGAGATTAGGCAGTCAGTTCTACAAAAACAAAACAAAACAAAACAAACACACCAAACCTAATGATTTTTGACTCCTGGAAACCTTATAGATGATTTCTAAGACTGTATATTTTTATAAGCACGGACAGCCTCAGCTTCCTCCCAAAGAAAAGCTGGTGGTTTTGAACTACTGGCCTTGAGGTTAGCAGCCTGCATCAAACCATAGAGATAACTCAGCTAGCATGGGCAGTGAGTGAAGAGAACAGAAGGATAAGGACAGAGGCTGCTAGAAGAATGGAACCAATAAATAGAAAAGAGGGAGAGAGATTAAAAGATGAGGAGTACCTGTTATTAGTGAAGTCCAACTCATGGCCAGGTGACAGAATCTAACTTGAGCCTTAAAGGTTATCTATTGATAGCAGGTCACTAAAACTATCTTCTGAGGCACCTCTGGGTGGTTTCAAACCACAAATTTTCCAACAGTCGGGTGCTTAATCATTTGGAACCCCAGGAGATCCCAGCAGGACTATAGGAAAACAAAAATGGAGTATTTGTATTTGTGGGTGATCCCAAAGTCACTCTGGCAAAACTGGGTGGAAATCTGAAGAAGACTATTTAGTGTATCATTGAAGAGGTCGCTAGTCAATCTGCACTACTAGGTAAGCTTTAGACTGCTAATTGCATGTGCACAACCCATAGCCCCTTTCCCGCAGCAGCTCCATGGGAGAAAGATCATAGAATCAGCTCTCGTAAAGATTCAGAGTTTTAGAAACCTCACTGAAGATTTCTTTGAGTCAGAATTAACTCGATGGGAATGGGTTATTAGTAAGTTTTGACAGAGTCTTGGTTGGGCGTTAATTAAGCACTGAATTGCTAATTTAAAAGTCAGTGATTCAAAATCACTATTTGCTGCTCTGCAAGAGAAAATACTGAGCATCGGCTTCCTAGGAAGCTCACGTTGCAAGTCTAATCTGTCATATCACAGTTGCTATGAGTGGGGCTGAGCCCCGGTGGCGTAGTGGTTGTGTGCGGGACTGCGGTCCACTGGGATGGAGGCTCAATTCCAGTAGCGGCTCCACAGGACCAAAGGCTGGGCCTCCTCCTCCCACCACCAGAGGGCAGTGGTGCCCCCCCCCAAAAAAAAAACAAAACAAACAAAAACAACCACAGAGTTGCTATGAGTTGGGATTCATTCACCTGACGGGAACAAAAGCACATGTTGAAAGTGAAAGTTAGAGTGATTGGTAGCAGCAGCAAGAAGTCAAAGAATGAGTGGAAGGACATGAGAGAAGGAAGCCATTTAAACCTCGTGTTTAAGGAAGGATAAAGTTGATGGAAACTAGACTAGATAATTAGTCCCTTGGTAACTGGTGTTAATTACAGTAAGCCTGTGGATTTAACAGCACCTGTCAACAAACAAATGAACAGATGCATTTTCCTGTGGTGATACATAAATATTTCTATTCGGTGTCTGTATCTTCTAATTCAATGCATTATCCTTGATTTTGCTTGACACTGTCAATTTATTGTAAGGGGATTGAGAGTATTTCATTTAGGGAATTAATTTAATTACTTCCTCTTTAATATATTTTCATTTATTTGGCAGTATCTTATGGTCCAAACAAATTAAAAGGAATAAGAAGTTATTTGCTTACCAGTTATTAGCAGTGCAAGGATTCCTGGTAATGCAGTGATTAAGCATCTAGTTGCTAACCAAAGGGTTGGTGGTTCAAATCCACTGGACTTCTTCAAGATACACATTTGATAGTCTGCTTCTAAAGATTACAGTCTTGAAAATTCTATGGAATCATTCAATTCTGTCCTATGTAGTCACAATAAGTGGGAATCACTCAATGGGCAATGGTGCATAATTGGAAGGAGAGTAATCCAAGCACAATTAGAACATTGAAGTTGTATTTTATGGTTGTTTGAGTTCTCTTAATCATTTTATCGGGGGCTCATACAGCTCTTATGACAATCCATACATACATTCATTGTGTCAAACACATCTGTACATTTGTTGCCATCATCATTCTCAAAACATGTCCTTTCTACTTGCGTCTTGGCTATCAGCTCCCCAGTTTTCCCCTCCTCTACCACTCCCCCTCTGTCATGAGCCCTTGATAATTTATAAATTACTATCATGTCATGTCTTACACTGTCCAATGTCTCCCTTCACCCAGCTTTCTGTTGCCCATCGCCAGTGAGGGTTTTATATGTAGATCCTTGTAATCAGTTCCCTATTTCTACCCCACCTTCCATACACCCTTCCACTATTTGAATGAAAAGCTATTGACATTTTCAATGAACTCTTGCAACAAGGACCGACCGTAATCATTTTAATTAAGAATGTATCCTTCGTATCAAAAACAAACAAGCTCACTGCCCTCGAGTCTGTGCTGACTCTTCGTGGCCCCTGTAAGTGTTTACAGGAATAGAAATCCCAGTCTTTCTCCCATAAGGCTGCTGGTGATCTTGAACTACTGAGCATGTGGTAACCCAACATGCTGCCCTGCACTGTCATGAGTCTGTGAGCCTAAGTGAGTTGTCAAAAAACAGATTATTGGGACAGCATGAGAGAAGCAAAGGACAGAGTTGGGAATGTGTTTCCTCCTTCTGGATCTAGAAATCTCTTTTGATATTTTGAATTTTATTTCAGACCTTCCAAGTTTATACCAAGTCAAAAACCCTAAATATAAAGTTGTTGTATCAATGCTGTCAAATTGGTATCAATGCTGTCAAATTCATCTTCATGTTCAGAGAAAGAAATGAAAGTCAATTCAAGAGCAAGGTAAGGGTGGTATGCCATCTGATTCTCCACGGATCTGTGAAGTGTACAGATGAACACATCATAACAAGAATACTAGATCTAACCAGGGAATACCTGAAGTTCACCTGTTCACATTTATGAACTTATACACTCTCTTGAACTTAAGGCTGAACCCTCTAGTGTAAGGAGTAGATAATGGCTGTCATCCAAGGTTATGGATTAGGCAGTCATTGGACTTTAGTTCAGAGCCCTTACAATGAGAATGCCCAATGAATGGTGGCCTGAGATGACTATAAATTTATTGTTTTAATGTCCTCCTTGCTTTCTTATGACATGCATTAATCTTGAAGGCATGACTCTGCCATTGTTTGTGTAGATAGAGTCCAGTCGCTTAAGAATTTAATCAACAGTCAGAAGTTAACCTGTATTTGCATAATCTTCTTTCAATGCTTCAGTGCTTAAAATTTTATAATATTGGCTAAATTAATGACACTGTCAATAAAATTACCTTATGCCCAAGAGGTGTGATTTATAATGGTCTGTATTATAAAATGATAATAATGTTTCTAAAATGAATGGGAGACCTGGAGAAACCACAGAAAATGAATGGGTTTGGGGCTCATGTATCATTCTAGCCTCAATCTAAGAGCAATTATTCCTTAAGTCAGGGTACTGTTCAATGCTTGCCCTCATGAAGAGGTCATTGGACATAGGGATACAATAGCCAATTGTACTGAAGAAATCAGATGGTGCCCAGCAACTAGAAAGAATAGTCTAGAATCTTAAAGACTAGTTTTTAAACGAGAAGCCATCTAAGGAAGGTGCCAAGTAAGTCCACATGGAAGAAGCACACCAGTCTGTGTGATCTAAAGATTGTAAACAATAAAATTGAAACCCAAAGAGGGAGTGGTATCAGAGCTTGAATTATGAATACTTGCAGAAAACTATGGGTGAGAGTGGAGGCCCAAATCCATTTGCAGGGTCCTCACATGGATTAGGTCTCCGGTGACACTCCTCTGACCATAATTGAGGAATGTGAGAAGTGAAGTTAAAATATAATACTTTATCATTTGATCTTCCCTTTGACCCATTTTAAAGTTGTTTCCATTTTTAATATTTTCTGCTTTCAGATTGAGGTTTTTCTAGTTGCTGGGTGTGTTTTTTTTTAACTTTGTATGATTGTGTTTTATATGATTTTCTCCATGTTAAAATCAGGATATGAGAAGAAAATTTTCCAAAATTGATTGTGATGCTGATTGCAGAAATCTCCTTACTACAATTAAATGATTATATCATATAATTGAAGCACATGTTAATAAAACTATTAGAAAATATTGAAAAGAAGCATTTAAAATATGGGTAAGATGTTACAAGCATGCAGAACCACAAAAAAATGAGTGGTAGGAACTTCATCATTTAAAATAACACCAGGAAACCCATGCATACACATAGGAAGCTGGCAACTATAAGGGAAAGAAATGGCAATTATAATGTGGAAAGTGAGAATAGTGTGTGTCAGAATAAAGTATGTTATTTGCTACAACTGCCAAGAAATCTTTTTTTAGTATTTTTTGGCAATTTGTCTCTAGAGGAGTTGATGCTCCTTGATTAATCACAATTTCCAGTGATGCTGCAAATTTTTACTTAAAGCAATCACAAAGAATTTTGACAAAAATGTGAATATTATCAGGCCCAAACAATTATCACACTGGGAAGAACAAAACATAAGCACTCTACCTTCTTTCACTTAACCTGATATTTTCAAGCGACATCCATATTGTAGTATATAATGTACTTCATCTCTCATTTTTTTCTCATGGTTAATACAATGTGCTTATATTTAATAACCACACTCAACTGCCAGTTTGTCACACTGTGCTAGTTTGCCTGTTATTATGATTCTGGAAGCTGTATCATCAGCATTTGACATACCAGCAGACTAGCCCATGGTGGACAAGCTTCAGAAGAGCTTACAGACTAAGACAGACTAGAAAAAATGACTCATAATCTGCCTTTTAAAAAATGGACACTGAAAACCCTGTGAAGAGCTGCCAAACTTTATCTGATATAGTGCCAGAAGATGAGTCTCTCAGGCTTGAAGACACTCAGAATACAACTGAAAAGCTGCCTTCTCAAAGTAATGTCAGCCTCAGTGAAGTAGATGGAATCAAGCTTTCAAATCTTCACTTGCCGGTGTGATATTACTCAAAATGAGGAGAAACTGTTAAACAAATGCATTGATAGTAAAAGTGTAAACTGTACAGAGTATGAATCTAGATAAACCGAAAGTTGTCAAAAGTGAAATGGGAAACTTACATTGAAATCCTAAGCATTAATGAGCTAAAGTTGGTTGGAACTGGTCATTTTGGACCAGACAAGTATTTTCCCTAGTATACCAGGGGGAAAAAATTGAAGAGCAATGTTATTCTTAATAAAGGTTCATACCCTGGGACAGAAACTAACCAATTAATTAACTCCCAGTTAGAGAGATTTTAAAAAGTTTATTAGAAGATGATACCCGCATAAAATCTGACAATAATGCAGACTGTCTTGAAGGAGGGACATTTATGATAAGAATGCATATAGATAATGTAAAAATATAATATTTGACTTCACCAAATATAATAATGAAATGTGAAATAGCTAGAATTAGATAAAAGGGAAGAATATGTTCAGTATATCTTAAACTGAAAGAACTCAAAGAAAATTTTGAATTGCAATATCATAAGATGCTATGGGTGGAATGTTGACTGGTTCAGAAAATATCAAAAGATGGGAAGATGCAGAGTAGTTGTACAAAATGTGTCAACATTCAGACATTTCAGGAGGTGACATATGAACAAGAACCAATGGTGCTGAAGGAAGAAATTCAAGCTCCACTGAAAGCTTTAGCCGAAACCAAGGCACCTGGTGTTGATGGGCTATCAACTGCTACACTTCAACTAGCTGATGAAGCACCGGAAGCACTTACCTGCTTACCTGTGGCAAAAGATTTCAAAGATAACTACTTGGCCACATGACTGGAAGAAATCCATATTTGTACCTATTCCAAGGAAAATGACCCAACAGAATGCCCAAATTTGGGGGGTAGGTGGCATCACTGCCCTCTGGTGGTCGTGGGAGCTACCCAGCCTTGCTCCCGGAGAGCTGCTGCTGGATTTGAACCACTAAGCCAATGGGCCGCAGTCCCACACTCAACCACTCTGCCACCAGGGCTCAGCCCCAGAATACTCAAATTGTGGAACACTATCACTGATAACACATGCAAGAAAAATTGTACTAAAGACCATCCAACAATGATTACAACAGTACATTGACAGGGAACTGAAAGAGGTCCAGGCCAGACTCAGAAGCAGATATGAAGCAAGGGATATAATTGCTGATATCAGATGGATCTTGGCTCAAATAAAAGAATACGGGAAAGATGTTTATTTGTGTTTTATTGACTGTTCCAAGGCATTTGACTGTGTGGATCATAACAAATAAAGGATAACCTTGAGAAGAATGGGAATTCTAGAACACTTTATTTTCCTTGTGTGAAACTTGTACATGAACAAAGAAACTGTCATGTGAGTAAAACAAGGGAGTGCTGATGACATAAAATCAAAGATGGTAGATGCCAGACTCAGAGAGATGATCATGAAGGTCAACAGACAGACCTGGAACTATGTATCGTTTCTTTCTCTTTCTTTTTTCTTTTTAGTTGGTTTTGTTTTTCTAGTCACGTCTCTGTTGTTTCTGTTATGTCTGCCTAAATAGGATAGGCATGGAGAGCAAACCCCTGAGGACCAACAGTTCTGAGGGTACTTGAGGGGAAGAGCAGGTGGGGGGAAGGGAGTGGTGATGAAATAAAGCCATGGATAAGGGAACAAGTAGGGATCTAAAATCAAGGGTGAGGGGGATGTAGCATTTCTAGAGGGGCCAGAGTCACTTTAATCTAGCCAATGGGAACTACACAGAGGCAAATAAGGGGTGAGCATGATAATGGGTCAGGAGGAAGGTAAAAGGAAATAGAGGAAGGAAAACTATTTATAGAGGTACAAACAGATGTGTACATACGTAAATATATTAATACGTAAAAGTTTTAGTACTGGTCTATATACTTATATTTATAAGGCAATACTTTGATGAAGTGGGTGGACTTTCTATCTCTATTCAAGTTTTTCCTCAACAGAAGAACACTTGGTTCTAGTAATTTGGCAATGGTGGGCAATGCCTACCTTCCTGACAAACTGGGTGTATAAGCAAATATGGCAAAGAGTACAGATGGTGTCCAGCTATTAAAAGGTATAGCACCTGTGGTCTTAAAAGCTTGAAGAGAAGTGGCCATGTAGCAGGGAATAAACAAAGCCCATATGAAAGAAGCACACCAGCCTGAATCGTCATAAGGTATACATGGGAACAGGTATAAGAAGTTCAAAAATAAACAACATCATTGAGATAAAGGAGAAGGGTGAAGGTAAGCTCATCCGAGGATAATTACAGCACAGAGGGGCCACATGGAAGAGAAGATACATTCAGGGGACAGTGTGACAAAATACGCAAAACTTCTGTCAGTCCTTAATCCTTCCTTCCCCCCACCCCGCCACTATTATGATCCCATGCCAACTCCCAAACCCAGGCAGTCCAAGGTACACACACTGGTATAAATGAGAGTTTTCAATTTATGGAATTCAGGATAGACAAGCACTTCAGAAACAGTAATGGAGTAGTGACTTCAGGAGGGTAGGATAATGGAAGGGAAGGATTGGTGGGGGAAGGGAGGGAGGGACTGATAGTAATGATGATGAAATAACCCCTCTCAAAGGGGACAAATACCAGAATTGTAGATGAAAGGATAGAAGGATGGTGTAAGATATGTAGAAATAGTAATACATAATATATTAATGGTTCAAGAGCGTGGCAAGGTATGGAAGAGACAGAAAAAAGAGGAACTGATATCAAAGGGCTCAAGAATAAAGATAGTGTTTTGAAATTGTTGCTGAAAATATAGGTACATATCCGCTCAATAAAATGGATGTATGGACTGTTACATATAAAAATCCCCCAATAAAATGACTTATTACTAAAAAATAAAATGGAGAATAGTGTACATGACAGTTGTATAATCTCACCATACTAGTTCCACCTGTGTGCTCAGGAATCAGAGAAGCTGGATAATATGAAGAAGAATGTGGCATCTAGAAAAATTTCCCTTTTCTACCTTCCCTGATAAAGAAAAAAATGATAGAAAACAATTATACACACAGTAAGCATCACTGCATACTTTCAGGCTTGTTTAGCTATTTATCAAACTTACTGATTAATCTGTTTCTGATGTTGCAACAGTTAAATTTTAGCTCAGGGCTAAAATTGTGTGGTGGTCTCTGGCAGAGGCCCTGACTGGTTGATGAGACAATACTGTCTCCAGTGGTATCCCTGTATTAAATTCTGCATTGCAGGGACTCTTCAGCTGGGAAAAATCATAAAGCTTTTTCTCATACCCCAAAGTGTTCCAATCCCAGGAATACCTCTGTTAGCTGAAGAATACACCAAAGTGCAAGAAAGATGAACACCTAATTAGTTAATTTACCACCAAAAAAACACCACAGAGCCAGATGCTCCCATCATTAGCCAAGTACATACTTTCCCTATAGGCATAAAGTATAGAAAATGGGGGCGGGGAGTAGTGAGGGGGGGGCAGAAAATGAAAAGGTAAGAAAATTGTTCCAGAAAGAGCATTCTGACAGCTGTGCAGGATGAATTAGAAGGATGACAATTGTCAAAGGGGAAAGTCTAGACTCTGTTCAGAGTAAAGGAAAGGAGTTTTACTGAGCTATGATATAGTGCTAAGTAAAAATACAAGGCAATCCAATATTCATTCAGAGAGAAGCTGTGGACACACAGACAACAAAGGGAAGGTAAGAGGTTATGAATAATTATAGATTATAGCTTGACATTCTTTGAGATGGACGAAAGAACTTTGCTAAGAGGAAGTGAGTTACCACGAAGCAAATTGATGGCAGCTGATCTTATATGATTATAATCATTGTCCATGGTAGTTTTACATGATTATAGTCATGAACATATTTTTCTCAGGGGTAAGATGCTTACGCCTTGACACATTCTTCCAAAGTAGTTTACATCCTGATCCTTTTGCTGAGAGAATGTGTGCTGTTGGTTCATCATTATACTTCTTATAAGAGTAGCTCCAGTCTGCACCATATGTCACCATTTCCCTGGGACAATCCTTGTTGGTGTCTGCTTTCTGAATTTAATGATGAATAGCATCCTAATTTCACTCTCAAATATGTCTTGGTATGACTGATAAATTATATTTTTAATTGGAGAAGACAGTAGGGAACCTTGAGATGTTAAAAAGATCAAAGAACATTCTAGGAAGGAAACTATGAGTACTTGGGAAATTGGGTTAACCGAGATGAAGCAAACTCTTGGTGGAAGAATCAATAGGAAGATGACAAATTCTTTCATGTAAGAAGTGAAGGGAAAGTTGGAATTCGATATGACTTAAACATTTCTGTGCAAGGCAGAAGTTTGGTGAGAAAGAGTCAGGACTGAGTTCTGAAATGGTAAGGTTTGAGATGTCTCTGAAACACGCAGAAAGGAGTTCTTTTGTAGCAGGCAAAGTAGGCGTCCTGAGTTCAAAAGGAAAGTTCTGAGCAGGGACCTACTTTAGAATTATTCAAAGTCAAACATCTCTATCTCTTCCAGAGCTAGCGCCATCGTTTCCTGCTGGGCTTACGTCTGGAGCACATCTTCCAGCACAGATGGGCTCAAACATAAGAGCAGTTGTGGGGGAGGATGGCGCTGAGCCAGGCAGTGTTTGCTTCTGTTGTACATCTGTTGTACATCGCCATGAGTCAGAACCAGTTCACTGGCACCTAACAACAGCAATGAAGTACTGGTTGAATAGAGTGAAGGAGCCTTGTTGTTGCTGTCGTGTGTCCTGAAGCCAGTCCAGACTTAAAGCAACGTTATGTACAACAGGATGCAACTGCCTGGTCCTGTGCCAACCTCCCACCTGTTAGAATGTTCAAAGCCAAGACTGCAACCATCACTTCAAGCCATCTCCTTGAGGTCTTCCTCTTTTTCACCGACCTTCTATGTTACCAAGCATGATGTCCCTTTTTCCCGGGACTGGTCTCTCCTGCTAATATAGCCAAAGGATACAGAAATAAGCCATGACAACCTCACTTCTAAGGAGCCCTCTGGCCATACACTGCCTGAAACAGCTTTGTTTGTCATTCTGGCAGTCCATGATACTGTCAATGTTCTTCACCAACACCATAATCCAAATGCATCCATTTTCTACAGTCCTTAAAAATAGGGGGGAAACAAAAAGATAGATGAGATAAAAGAATTTTAATACACACCAAAAATATTACTGAATATTTTTGTTGATTGGCTGAGTTTTCCATCACACTCTCTAATGCAGTTTTTGTGATAAAAGCAGGTGCTTGGGTTGATTTGGGGATCGGCTTAAACTGAGGTATATCTGGTAAATTAATCATCCTTATATATTTATGGAGTTTCCAACTCAAAGGACCCATGGGTGGTGTAGTCAATACTGGTTGGGCTGCTAACTACAAGTTCAGCAGTTCAAAACAACCAGACACTCCGCAGGAGAAAGAGGAGGCAAAGAGCTAGTGTCAAAAACCCACAGGGATACTTCTACTCGGTCCTACAGGGTCCCTGTGAATTGGAATGGACTCTGTGACAATGAATTTGGTTTGGGGGGTTTGGTTCCACCCTAAGCGATGGTGCTTTTGAAGAAAACTTGATGACATGCTGCATTGCAGCAAAGAAAGTCCTGTGGAGCAAGGCTGCCTCATAACACAGGCAGTTTCCTGGAGTCAGATTTGGCTCCAGGATAATGGATTTGCTTTGGTAGCCTTTCTACAATTCCAGGGAGGTAGCAAAGGCTTCTGTCCTTGACTTCTTACTACACCTCAGCATTCAAGTCTATTCAGAGGTACCTCTAAATAAAACTGAAACTCAAAGTCCTTGCTAGCAAGCAAATTCGACTCATAATGATCTCAGAAGATAGGGTAGAACTGCACTGGTGGGTTTCCAATACTGTAAATCTGTACATCATTCTCCCAAGGAGCAACTGGTGATTTCAAACTTCTGACCTTGAAGTTAGCAGCCCAACACATAGCCCACAACGCTACCAGGATCCTCTCTATAGAAAAACTTGGTGGTCTCCTTCCAAAAAAAACCCTAATCATTGATAATGCTACAGAATAAAATTCTATTCCAAGGCACAAGAAGTAGCAAGGAGTCAGTAGTGATAGCAACGGTATGGACCCTCTTCGGCAGAAGGGGTAGACCATACTGCATTGCCGTGGTTTCCCCAAGAAAGGGTAGTGTGGAATTAATACTTCGAGTTACCAGAGAAACAAGTCTCATTCTAGTGGAAAAGAGAGGTGATAATTCAATTGAAATAGAACAGGGAGGAATTTTGGTCAGTGTCTTCTATAGATTGTGGGAAAGTTGAATGCTGTGTACATTTATATCTCACCTGACACTTGAGAATTGAAATAAAATTGAAGGTTAAGAGAAAAGACATTTTTAGCCTGGGGGCATTCAGATAATCTCACATTACATACTCATTTACCACAAAGAGGAGCATTTGTTTTATATAGTTAGTTTTAGTGCTTTTTTTT
>PVJH01017490.1:0-47576 GCA_004026705.1 Nesogale talazaci | reverse complement strand
ATATAAGATAAAAAGAGAAAAAGTTAACTATAATACAATACAGGTTGCTCAGTGCAACTCACTGGAAAAAGTTAACTATAATACAATACAGGTTGCTCAGTGCAACTCACTGGAGTCCTCTGTAGAGCAATCCAGGCTATTGGTTACAGGCAGCAAACGGCAGAGCAACAGTCACCAACTATCAGCCAGATGACAGAGTGGAACAGTCCCCAGCTCAAGAGATGTATATCTCAGGAGCGTGGCGAAGCAGGGCTTGAAGGATCCTCAACTCACAGTAACACAGTCCACGGTTAGGTGTCCCACGGGCAGTGTTGCTTGGAGGTCGAGGCACAGGAAGAACAAGGTAGCTCTCTGGTCCGAAGATCCGGAAGCAAACGAGCGAGGGGGCGGAACCTGCGAAGCCCCTCCCACATCCGCCCCTCAACTCATCCTGCGCGCTCATTGGCTGTGCCGTCACAACAGATCCACCAATCTTCTGTGGCCATGTTGGCATAACAAACCTACCCATCACATTGACATCATAACCTTCTTATCTTCCTTGCCTCTCTATGTCACCCCTCCCCCCAAAGCCTTTTTTATATGTTTTTCCCTATAGACTCAACATTCTTGGGCTTCATTTACGAAACAACAGAGAAACAAATAACACAGCTTCAAGAGGGTGACCCCCAATGGCAGTGCACCTCTGAGTTACGTCCTAATATAGACATGCCTACACAAAATATAACAGAATGACCATCACTGGATTGCCATAATAATACATATCTTAATACAACATGCCAGGATGTTCATATAGCTAGACCTTGTTTGTCCATCAATCAACAGTACACCGCTCTTGGTACAGCTGTCTTCTGCTTCCTCAGACACCAGGTGTTTTCCAGTTTAAGTCTTCCGGTTCCAAAGGTCTCTCAAGTAGAGTTCAGTTCCCCCAGAGGAGTTGTCATATGGGGTCTCATCAACGCAGCCTAGATCATGCTGTGTGCCTCAAAGATCCAGGATTCAGTGTCCTAGTGTTTTCTGGCACCCAGCCTGAGATCACGGTACATGCCTAGTCACTCTTAATTCTGCCCACCTGCTACAGGCCACTAAAAACCTTCCCAAGAGCATCTTCGGTTTTCCCTCCCCTCCTCTGGGTATACAATTACTTCTTGATATAAGTATCTTCCTTTTGTTTTTTTTTTTTTGGCATCACTGCTCTCCAGTGGTGGGAGTAGGAGGCCCAGCCCCACTGCTGGAATTGAACCTCCAACCCAGTGGGCCGCAGTCCCACGCACAACCACTACGCCACCGGGGCTCAGCCCAATATCTTCCTTTTTTTACACATATATGAGTGTCACTGGATTGTTTCTCTAGTCAGCACACTGGTCCTGCCCGGTCCTGCGCCATCCTCAGAATCAATCTATCTCATCAAAGGCCTTCCTCTGTTTCACTGCCTATTTTTGCACACCCACAAAATTACTAGCCACACTCACACTAATGACAATAAATAGATGGAAATATGGACGGCTATGTAGAAAAATGCACAAATGCGTACATACATATATAAATTAAACAAAAAAGAGAGAGTATTCCAGGGCACATATAATGACGAGAAGGAAGTACACAACTCACGCTGCATGTTACTTTAGATTCAAGTGTTTTCATATCACTTTCAACTGAAATTCCACAGCCATGTGCCCTTACATGTATAATTAGGAAAAAAAGAAGTCTTGATATACAAGGTATATCTTCTTTATTGCCTTGAATTGAACATGCAAATGTAGACATTGTTCTACAATCTTGGAACTGCCTTTTGCCTTTCTCTAGACTCTGCTAAATTTCAAAATCACAAAAGATTTTTACGATGCTACTACTTTTTTTTGCCAGTGTTCATCTTCCCACATTGAGGTTTTTCTTTCCTTCTTTTTATTTTATTACAGAAATTTCATTTGAAAAAAAAGAAGAAGAAAGTTCATCTGGTCACATGACTTAAGGCAGACTCTGCTAGTTCTTCAGAAATGCAACATTACTCTCAATTTTTGCTTAATTTTCCTTGATAGTTAGATTCACACCATTCAGAGAAGAAAGAATTTGAAATAAGTATGTTTGAGAAATATGTGCATATCTATAGACTCACTGTAATTGCTATCAAATTTCCAGTTGCTTTTTGGGATGTGTACAGAAATAGTGAAGCTTATTCTAAAATTCATGTGAAAATGCAAAAAAAATCAGAATAGCAAAAAAAATTTTTAAATGAACAAATTTGGCAAGCACACACGTCTCAAATTAAAAACCTACAATGAAGCTACAGCCATGAAGAGAATGGTACTGGTATAAGGCTAAACACCATGGTGGTGGCACAAGGATACACATTTAGATCAATGAAGTATAATTGAGTCTAGAATTCAACATGTACATCTGTGGTCCACTGGTTTTAGTTAAAGATGCCTAGGTTGCTCAATGGAAGAAATAGCAGTTTGTCCAACGAATACTGTTGGAAAACTAAATATAAGATGCAAACTAAGGAATCAGACCCTTCAGCACACCATCAACAAAAGTTGACTCAAAATTAATCAAAGATTAAAATGTTATAGCTAAAATAGTAAAATGTTTTTGTTGAAGTGTCAGCTTGCATGACTGAGGTTACTTTGACATGACAGCAAAAACATAAAGAACAAAAGTAAGACAAAATAAATTGGACTTCACCAGAAAAACAATTTTGGGCATGAAAACACACCAGCAGGAAAATAAAAAGCCAACTTACAGAATGGAAGAAAACACCAGATTGTGTATCTGATAAGGATCTACTCTCCCAAATGCATTGAAGAAGAAAAAATTTTAATTTGACCAAAAAAAAAAAAAAAAGACAAACAATTCAAAATGTGGGGAAAGGGTTTGACTGACATGTTTGTAAAGGATAATCACCTGGAAAATGCTCCAGTCTTAGTCACATAACGAAGCCCTTTGCATTGAACCAATTCCTCCTCATGGAGACTACCCTAGAGGAGCCCCAAGACTGTGACTTTACTGGAAGAGATAACCCCATCTTTCTGCTAGGGAGAGCCAGTGGTTGCAAACAATGTAAAGCGTATATTCTCACAAATGCCTGTACATGAGTGCTCAGAACATCGTGATTCATCATTGCAAGAGAGAAACAACCGGAAGGGGTACGCATCACATGGCTGCGGGAGTTACAGGAGTTCCTGTCAACTTGAAAAGATACAAAAGCGTAGGGGTGAATTTAGCCTGGCAGTCAGGTCACAGCCTGATGGTGAGTCCTGTGGGTGTGGCCTTCTCATAGGAAGAGCCCTGGGAACCTCCCCTCTCTTTCTACCTTCACCTTCCTGCTGGGGACCCTGGTTGTTGCCAGCGTCCTGCAGATGCGTCCGCTGCCGTTGGACCCGCAGGGCTTCTCCTCGGTGGCGCTGTGCTCTCCCTGTATGTGGCACCATTGCCTGTGGCTGAGTGAGTCTGAAGAGGGACGTATGGACTTGAGTTGCACTGGGCTGGGCTGTTTTCCCGATACATAAGTACTTCTTGATATAAAGCTCTTTCTTACACATATCTGTAAGTGTCACTGGATTTGTTTCTCTACTCACCTGGCCTAACACAGTGACACGTTTCCTCCGGTTTCCTAACGTGTTCTTCACACGGCTGTGTATTTTAAAAAAGATCTACATTGGTACCTGTTGATGGGGAGAGAAACTGAAATAGGAGTTTTGCTTTCATGGACAAAAAAGGTATAAAGCAAAAGTTCAGCTTTTAAAATTTTTCTTTTCAGTAAAGCCATTAAAGAGGTCCCTGAATCGCGACAGTGACATCACCAGACTCCTGCTACAAGATCTATATGTCCATCTCAGGACTTCAAAAAGTTCATGGAAGTTTCCCGTGACCTTTTAATTCCACTTGTCCATGGACTTCTTGAAGCCTCCACATCTGTTATTTCCATTTTCTAAAAGCTGTGTCATTAGGAGTTGGCACAGATTGGGAGTTGGCACAGTTGGCACAGATGCGGTTTTGGGGTGTGGTTGTGTGTGTGTTTACCACCTCATCCTGCTTTTATTCTATGTCAGTGTTAGCTTGGGTTATATGCACTAACTGGTATAACTTAGTAGGCTATTCGGGGATCTGGGGACATTCAAAAATCTTTCTCGTATAAATTACTGGTAATTCCTTCTTTACTGTATGCCATTTCAGCTAATGAACGAATGATTTCATAGGATTTCTCTTCTTTCAGAGAGGCAGGGGACACACATTGTAATGCAGGGCAAAATATTACCCAGTCATGAAAAAGGAATGAGTTACAATCACATGTTATAATACAGGGGAACCCTGAAAACATTATGTTAAGTAGAGGGGGAGCACCCAAGTCCACACAGGTGTGATTTCATTTATATGTAGCATTCATAATTAACTAACTCATAGAGATGGAAAGTTGACTACTGTTTGTCAGAGGATGTTGGAGAAAGGGAATTGGAAACAATCACTGATAGTCTGAGGTTTCTATGCAGAGTGATGGAAATGGCCTGGTGAACCTATTAAAACCACAATGGTAAATTTGATGTTATGTAGGTAATATATGTATTTTGATCATTTTCATTTCATCGAATAGCCATAGCTATTTTATATTACATGGTTCCCTAAGAGAAGTCCTGGGCTGCTAATCAGAAGGTCAGCAGCGTGCAACTCCCAGATGCTCCTTAAGAGAAAGGTGAGGCTTTCTAATGCTGTAAAGATTTTCAGTTTCAGAAATCCACAGAGGCAGTTCTACTCTGCCCGACCGTGTCACCACGCATAGACTCCATTCAGTGGCCGGAGCTTAGTTCTGGTTGTGGCTAAGTGAGAAAGGAGCTCTAGTGGCACTGTCTGGTAAGCATCAGAATGCTAACTGCCACGTCTGCAGTTCAAACCTGCCACCTGCTTCACAGGAGGAAGTTGAGGTGGTTTATTCCCTTGAAGATTTACAGCAGTGGTTCTTAATGTTCCTAAAGTCACGACTTTTTAATGCAGTTCCTATTATTTTCATTGCTGCTTCATAACTGTAACTTTGCTACTGTTAAGAATCAGGTGGGCTGAGCCCTGGTGGCGTAGTGGTTGTGCGCGGGACTGCGGCCCACTGGGATGGAGGTTCAATTCCAGCAGTGGGGCTGGGCCTCCTACTCCCACCACCGGAGAGCAGTGATGCCAAAAAAAAAAAAAAAGAATCAGGTGACCCCTGTGAAAGGGTCATTTGACCCACCCCCAGGGGGTCACGACCCACAGGTTGACAACCACTGATCTATAGTCTCATAAACACTATATAGGGTCCCTATGGGTTAGAAAAACTCAAAAATGCACCGTCATCGAGTGATAGCCGAGTGGGTGGCACACTGGATGTTTACTGCAGGGTCAGCCACTTGAACCCCCTCGCTGCTCCACGGGAGAAAAAAAAGGCTTTCTATTTTTAATCAGCTCAATGCCAGTAAGTTTTTCTTTTTTAATTTTAGTTTATGAGTTGGAACCAACCCAATAGCAGTGGAATTGGGCGGTCTGATGTAAGTCATAACCTGCATCCATTTAACTCACTTTGAGATTCGGTGGAGAGAGAGAGGAGAGAAAATTAGGTTATCACAACTAATGAGCGCTCCAGGGGGAGGAAGAGTCAGGTCTCACAAAAAACTAGAACATTGTTTAAAATACAACCGTTGTTCTATTTGATCTGAAATGCCTTCTGGTCACTCGGGCACAAGTCTAATAGCTGTCCCCTGAGAAGCTGGCATCGTCTGATCTCCATTCTGGTGCTCTGCCATCGAGGGTGACTCAGCTACCCTCTCTCTCCTTCCTATTGCTCTCGCTCTGTCTTGCTGCCTTCTTCTAAATGTCTCTCATTAATATTCAGGCAGAGTAAACAACTGACTGACTCACTAGTGATAATCCAGTAGGTGACCCTACGTAGACAGTCTTACAGAACACCATGCACCCTACATATGACCATTGATGATCTGGGCAGAAGAGAAGGTCAAGAGATCAAATAGATGGAAAGCTTTAGAGAGTAATCCAGCCCCAAATACATCATCTGAATTTTATTATGAGGAAAAATCAGGTAAATCCAAATTGAGAGACATTTTAAAATTAGTTTATCTATGCTTTTCAGACATGTCAATACCATAAAAGACAAAGAAAGGCTGAGGAATTGAAACTTAAAGGAGACATTAAAAAACTTTGCCCCACCCCCAGGCGGACAAACAACAGAAATGTGGGTGAAGGGTGACAGCAGATGTATAAGATGTAAAAATAATAATAATTTATAATTTATCAGGCTTTCATGAGGTTGGAATGGGGCAGGGAGGGGAAAAAGAGGAGCTGATTCCAAGGGCTCAAGCAGAAAGAAAGTTTTGAAAATGATGATGGCAACATAAGTACAAATGTGTTTGATACAATTGGTATAGGGATTGCTGTAAGCGCTGAAAGAGTCCTTAATAAAAGTATTTAATAATAATAATAATAATAAATAAATTCAATTAAGTGAAATGCATCATTCTGGATTGGATCTTAGGCCAAGAAAAAAAATAATGTCAAGTGGAAAAACTGGTACGCATAATGAGGGCAAATAAGAAGTTATTCATCCTAGGGTTTCAGTACCTATATGTACAGAAGCATTCTAAACAAAATGTGCTTAAACATGTTTTTGTGACTGGTGGATGGCTGCAGACAAGTCCTTTCAGGAATGTACTGGTCTTAGTCTCATTAGGGACCTTCGTAAAAAACAAACAAAGGATGTGTTTTTGTGTGCCATGGTTGCAGGGAGAGGAAAGGTTATTTTGAGACTAGAGCTAATGTACACTTTCAGCAAATCTCAGGTGGAAGTCTTCCTGAATCATTGACACTTTGCATTGGCATCATGGAACTCTATTCCACAAAAAGCAAGAGCTTTTAGATGGATCAAGGATTTTAAGGAAGGCCAGGAAGACCTCACAGGCCTTCAACTTGAATCAATGAAGAAACTGTGGCTGACAGCCAGGATTCAGTGGGAGGAAATCACACAATTACCGTTGATGTAATGGTTACTGACCCTGAGATCTCAGTAAGCTTTCAACTCCATGAGTGCCAAAAGCGTTGCTTGAAAATAAGCTAGATGAAAGAGCTAATCATTCGTTCGTCTTTTACGCAAAATCAAAGCTAATAAAGATGATTTTGTGGAATGAATAGTAACTAGGCAATAAGCAAAATCAAAGCTAATAAAGATTCTGTGGGATGAATAGTAACTAGGGAATGAATCTTGGATTTATCAAGATGCTCCAGAAAGGAAGGTCTGCGGAAGACAGTGGCGGCTTCTGACAGTGGGACCTCCTGGGCCAGCTAAACACAGAGCTGACCGGGGAGGTCAGAAAAATCGGTCAATAGAGTCTTGGAATTCTTGCCAGAGGAGTCATCTTGACAGATGTTCTCAAAGGACACAAGATGGCCAACGGGGCTTATTAGGAGGAATTTTTTTTTTAATTGAAATTGCAACGTTGGGGAAAAGGTGGGTAAAAATTCATGAGGACTTTGCTTTGATCGTAACAATCTACCTGACTGTTTTTGGAGGGTAGCAAGATGTCGCACGAGACTTTCCTTGGACATACACTCACCCCACAGCACTGCCCGTACCCCTTTCACATTAATTTTTTGTTCCCCAAATTGAAAGACCATTCAAAAGGGACATGAATTGAATCCCTCAAGGATGCCAAAACTGTGATGTCGACGTGGTAGGAATTAAAGGGCACAGAATTCTTTGGGGGGAGGGGCAGGGAAGATGAAAATGCCTCTTTCAGAAATGTATTGACCTAGATGGAGGAGATACTGAGAAATAATGCCCTCACATTTTTGCATTTTGTTTAATAGAGGTTTCTACAGTGTTGTATCAATATTTTTTGGCTTACCTTCTGTGCTCTTCAATTCGAATATCTTGCCCCAGCAGGCTTTCAACTCTATGAATGTCAAAAGTACTTTATGAAGACCAGCTAGCGCAAAGAACCGATCTTTCCATCAGTCCTTTAAGAAAGGTCAGAGCTAACAGAGACCATTTCATGGGACAAATTATAAGGAGGGACAAGTTTTCTTCCATATTTGCTTAAGAACCCTGGGCAGAGAAGGGGATTCTCAATTGGGCTGCTAACCACAAGGTCAGCAGTTTGAAACTACCAGCCACTCCTCTACTCATACAAAGAGTACCGCTTTAAAGAATCAACTCCCGGGGCTGAGCCCCGGTGGCGTAGTGGTTGTGCGTGGGACTGCGGCCCACTGGGATGGAGGTTCAATTTCAGCTCCACAGGAGCGAAGGCTGGGCCTCCTACTCCCACCACCAGTGGGCAGTGATGCCCAAAAGAACAAAAAAAAAAAATTGACTCCCCCAATGGCAGTGAGCTTGTTCTGATTGTCCAAATATGCTCATGAAAGATATTAATACCTTTAAGCATGCTCTCGTCTTTTATCTTTAATAAATACATAAATTAACCTGACTTCTTTGGTTTTTTCTTCAGAGGGGCTATCTTTTTAAAATCAATTTATTGAGGGCCCATACAACTCCTATCACGATCTAAACATACATCAATTGTATGCAGACCACATTTGCACATTTGTTACCATCCTCATTCTCGGGGAGGGGCTATTTTTTATGCCATTCCTGACTTCCATTGTTCTAGCCTAGATTTCTTTCTTAGTTTTTTAATATGAGAGTAAGTAAAAAATATTACCACTAGAGTCTGGTTCAAATATGCACAGGTTTATTCAAAAAAAGTATGTTTAAACAAGTCTATGTAATCAGTCTATTTGATTATTTTAAGAAAGATTGGGAAGGCCTCAAACACGAGCCAAGAGAAGAAAGACCTCAAACCACAGTGAGTAAATTAGCTAAAGTCCAGAAACTGGTGGAAGGATGCCGCAGTTGTCCCATGAAATGCAATAGCTACTCAAGTTAGGATTTCACATGGTTTGGCATTTTCAATTTGAGGTGAATATCTTGCCCCAGCAAGCTTTCAACTCTATGAATGCCAAAAGCACTTTATGAAGACCAGCTAGCGCAAAGAACCGATCTTTCCATCAGTCTTTTAAGAAAGGTCAGAGCTAACAGAGACCATTTCATGGAACAAATTATAACCAGGGACAAGTTTGGATGTACTACTAGGACTCAGAGAGCAAGATTCAATGATCACGGATTAAGGACATGAATAGCTTGGCTAGCGTGCAAGACGCATGGGTAGGTGAATTAGTACAGATGCATCCAAGTTGAAATCTAACACCCTGTCATTTGATCTCCCTTTGGTTCCATTGCAAATTTCTTTCTAATTGTTGCTGCTTTCTTTTCAATGAAATCCATGATGGGGAAATCTAGAGATAGAAACCAGATGAATGGTTCCTTGGGGAGTTGCTAGGGAGGTTAGGGAGAAATGGGGAGCTAATGATGAGAGTACAGGAATGAAGAAAAGGTTCTAAAATGCATTGTGGTGATGACTGTACAACTCTTCCTGATGTGTCTGGACTACTACTGAATGGTATGACATGCGTCGCATGCCAGTAAAACTTCAAACAATTTCTTTTTAATGAAAACAGCAGTGGTTTCTGATGGGATCTGTTGCACCAGTTAAACCCAAGGCAGCGTGCTCAAAGGGTTATGGCAGTGACATCTGGAATGCCCAAGGAGTGATCTTGGTAGATTTCCTTGAACGACACAGGATGATCACAAAGACTTATTATGAACAACTTAAGAATACTGGTGAGAAAAAGGCCAGGAATTTGTGCTAAGGAATAGTTCCCCCACCCCCACCCCCCACCCCCAATCACACCCAGCTCATTCTTCAAGAGTAATAAGAGTGGTTCTATAAAATCTTCATTAGGGAATTTATCTCATCCAATTTACAGTCTTTATTTTGACTTTTTAGACTTCTTTTTTTTTTGGGGGGGGGGCATCACTGCCTCTTGGTGGGAGTAGGAGGCCCAGCCTTGCTCCTGGAGAGCTGCTGCTGGATTTGAACCACAACCCTGTGGGCCACAGTCCCGCACACAACCACTACGCCACCGGGGCTCAGCCCAACTTTTTAATTTCTTTTTGTCTCTCAAACTCAAAGAATATCTAAAAGGAATACAGTATAAGTTCCTCAAGAATTCCAAAACTGTGTTTTGATGTGGTGCAAAAAGAATAGTGAGGAATTTGGGGGGGGGGGGAGATAATTATTTACTTTGCCAAGGTATCTGACTGTGTGATCATAACAAACTATCAAAGCCGTTAGAAGAATGGGAATTCCAGAACACTTGATTTTGCTCATGTGGAACTTGTATATGGACCCAAGAGGCACTTTTGCAAATCAAACATGGGAATGCTGTATTGTTTAAAATCAGGAAAAGGTGCATGTCAGGGGTGTAGCCTCTCGCCATAATTATTCAATGTTTGAGGAGCAAATCATGAAAGAAGATAGATTCTATGAAGAATGTGGCATAGCTTCTAAACAGTTATAGTTTTACATACGTTGTCAGGTACCGTCTACTAAGTTCCAAACCAGAGCGACCGTGTGCACAGCAAAAGAAAACACTCCCTGGTTCTGTGCCATCCTTGCAATTGAGTTATGACTTATGACTATGACTTAGCCCAGAGGTTCCCAACCTGTGGGTCACAATCCTTTTAGGGATCAAATGACCTTTTCACAGGGTCATCCAATTTACAACAGTAGCAAAGTTACAGTCATGAAGCAGCAACAAAAATAATTTTATAGTTGGGGGGGGGGTCAACACAACATGAGGAACTGTATGATAGGGTTGCGGCGACATTAGGAAGGTTGAGAACCACTGATTTAGGTGGACTGGAACCCACACTTCCAAATTTTGCCCGCTTCTCCCATTCTGGCCTCTAACCTACATGTTTTGCTCACCCCTACCCCCCACTCGGTGTGACATCCCACCGGCATCACCACCTGCCCTCCATTTCTACTCTCAAAAGCATTGTGTGTGCTTACATCCACCAGGGTACAGCGGCTGGGTGGGATGCCTTCTTGATTCTCCTTGAAAGAACAGAGAGGCCTCTCCAGAATGGACTAACAATGGTGTTAGTCCAACACCATTCCTCTTATGAAAATCTTGGAAATTTTTCTGCAGAATAAATTTCTTTCTGACAAAGACTTTCTCTCCATTGAAAAAGAAAGGAGAAAGAAAAGGGAAGGAACATTTTTTATTTGAATTGATTCTAGTTTTTAATACCAGTATTTTTGTGGGGTTTTTTTTGGGGGGGGGAGGGGGAGTGGAACAAACTTGGAACATGCAAAAGATGATGGAGGGAATATCAAGTTGTCTAGGCATTTAAAATCCATTTAAGTAGATACCCTTCTCCCTTTTCCTATGTCTTTGGGTTGATTTGAAGGTATATCTTTTAGGATGAAGTAGAACTGCCCTATGTGTTTTCCAAGGCTCTAAACCTCTACAGAAGCAGACTGCCACACCATTCTCCCAAGTGCTGCAAATTGCAAACTGCCAGACCTTCTGTTCACAGACAGGCGCTTACCCAATGATTCACCAAGGCTGGTTTTACTCCTCTCTACTTTTTCATTTCTGGACTTCTCTTCCCGAGTCTGGGCTGGCCATATATATGCCTGATTACAAATGGGATCATGAAGGAAGTGACAAAGGAGTGTTTGGGAAGGGCTTTTCATAGTCAGGTTTTCTCTGTGTAAACCAGCCTGGGCTGGTCTCATAGACGATGAGAGATATATACCACCATCATGCCTACCCCCCAAGCCAACAGCCTGCTGCCAGACACGTGAGGCAGCCTGTCTTAGATCATTTAACCACTGGCTAATCCATCAGGTGACCATAGGCATATGAGCCAAGCCACCAAAGACCAGCCAAGTCAGGGCAGACTGGAACAGTACTAGCAACCAATTAGTTGTGTTTAAAGTCAGAAAGTTTGGGGGATGGCATGCTATGCAGAGGAATCTAGCCAAAATAGGAGTTTAAAATATTCAACCACTTTTTTTCATGATGAGATCAACAAATCCCCGCTGATGCCTTCTATAGGTAAGGTTGTCTGCGTAGACCTGGATGTGCAATCAGGTAAGATGTTGTGTGAGGTGTGATTTTGACCCAGAAGGACCCACTCCAACAATGAGAGTGGAAAGGTAGCACTGGTGAACACCGACAACATGTATGATCCGAAGGACACAGACAAGGGCAAACTCATTGGTCTGGGTCAGTTTAAGCAAAAACACAAGAAACAGGCAAGATCAGGGTTGGTCCTCCCTGGTAGACTTAAGTGTACAGGCAAGGAGCTGGGGAAGAGCCCTCCAAGCAGAGAAAACAGCACAGACAAAGACCGGGGGGCACGAAAGGATAGGCTGTTTTGAGAAGAGTGAGAATTACAAAATAGCAGGAATGTTATCCAAGGGGGTTGCATAACACTGCAGTTCTCAGCCTGTGAGCAGTCACCCCTTTAGGGGGAGAGTGTCGCCCAATTTATAACAGTAGCAAAAGGACAGTGATGAAGTAGCAACGAAAATAAGTTTCTGGTTGGGGGTCACCACACGAGGAACTGTATTCGGGCTGAGCCCCGCGGTGGGATAGTGGTTGCGTGTGGGACTGTGGCCCACTGGCTTGGTAGTTCAAATCCAGCAGCAGCTCTCCAGAAGCAAGGCTGGGCCTCCCATGACCACCAGAGGGCAGTGATGCCCAAAAACAAAAGCAACATGAGGAACTGTATTAAAGGGTGGCAGCATTAGGAAGGTTGAGAACCACTGGCCTAACAGAAGGTAAATTTGCATCAAATGATCTACTTGGCCAGAAGTCCCAACTACTGTGGAAAATCACAAGAACTAAGTGAGAATTTTTCTACTCAAGTAAAAATTCATACCCCAACTGATAAAACATGATCACACATTGTACCTTGCTCCTATGTTCTCTTTCAACCTTGTGGGAACACGTAAAGAAAGCCATTGAAATGCAGGGTTTTCTTGGTCTACTTTGCTTACCCCTGTCGTCTAGTGCAGAGTTGGCAAACTTTTGAGAAGGAACAACTATTTTTGTCCTTCAAGTGACTTAAAACAAGAATCATAAACATTTTTTTACAAATGAAATCACTGACAAATAGTCTTTAAATGAAACTGGTTTGGTTTTTTTTTCATTTTCAATTTTACTTCCGAGTCACATGTACGTATGGAAAAAGGCTTTATATCGCTGGGAAGGCACAATTTGCCAATCCCTGGTCTGACAAGCCTCACCTCATGCTGTCAAGTTCATTTAATCACAATTGCCCAGGGTTCCCTGAGGGACAAGAAAGTTGAGGTTTTAAGTCCACCCAGAAGGGCCTTGGAAGAAATGAGTGCGGCTCAATTCTGAAACACAGGGGGTCACCAAGAGTTGAAATACACAAAGCAAGCATGTTTAACTTGTAATATAGGTCTAGTTATAGGAGAAGGGCAGTTATTTGCAATTTGACTGTTTTCCACGTTGACTTGTCATGCTATCCTGAAGTTATCTTAGAAACACACACAAAACGAAACCCACGCCATCAAGTCAATTCTGATAGTAGCCCAATGTAGGGTTTCTGAAATGACAAATATTCATGGGAGCAGGCAAAATCCTCTCTCTCTAGTAGATTCAAACTGACCTGGTAGGTTTGAACTGACCATGCTATCAGCAGCCCACTGCCTAACCCAGAGTACCACCAGGGCTCCTTCCTCAGAGGGGAAAATCATCGGGTTAGAGTGATTTGAAAACTTTGCCTTCCCAAAGGTCTAACAATAAGCTCCCTGAGTAGTGAACTCTTTATGATCTCATGCCAAGAGCATCTCTCTAAACTGTTGGGGAAAATGTTATTGTATGACAAAGTGAAACTTCTCTGCCTGAAGTCACACCTCCTCTGTATCTTGTCCATCGACCTGGCACTGTGAGTCTTTCACTTTATATGAATCTCAGTAAATACAAGGTGAAGTGCTGCCAGTATGGGGAGAAGGATGTGGGGTAGTGGAGGAAACACACCTGAGAAATGAGACCAAAAACTTACATGGTCCAACCACACTCATCCTCCCTACCACTGGCAGTACGGTGTACCTTTATGCAGGTCATCACCATATTAGAGGTTAAATTCTGAGCACTATGGTTTGCAAGTTTGAATGGCAGTGACAGTCCAAAATCTGGTCCTCACGTAAATTGTCTCCATTGAATGCTTTCTGACCATTCACCATGGATATAGACCTCATTCGCAGGCAGAATGCCTTGGAGAGTAGCCAGCTGGCAAGCATGTGGAGGGGCAGTCTTTATCTTAGGGATAGGCCTTGATGTGTCCTCTTAATGGAGGTCACCATACTGAGAGAAGTATGAAACTCACTGAGTCAATGCCGACTCAGTGACCCCACAGACCATGGTAAAACTGCTCGGCGGTGAACAAGTGGAAAATCCTTTCTCCTGAGGATAGTTTCAAACTGCTGACCTCGGTCCAATTCATAACCATTGCGTCACCATGGTTACTTGGGGTTAGTCCGGGGGTTGTCGTCAGGAGTTACACCCTATCAGTTTGCTCCTGACAGCCTTGGTCAAAAGGACCTTTTAACAGTGTGCCTCAATCACGGTTGGTCCACCTGTAACCGTGATGTCTTTGCCACTGGCCACAGGCTTAAGTTCTCTTTGCCCACCCACGCCCTTTTTAAAGCTTGGTTATTTCCACGAACCCTTGGATGCCATTTTAACCTCAGGTTGGTGGTCTCCTTCATCTGGATGACTGTCTTTGACTCTTTTAATTCTATTTGAGATGGTGTCCCTAAAACACCACCTTCCAAGACAGCGTGCACAGTAGCCAACTCAGCTTCAATTTCCCCAAATGTAAAATGAGAACTGTATCATCATGAAAGCCCCACTCTCAATATTGTTTTCACACCCCACGAGGCAAGAGGACAAAATGTACACATACATCAGTTCATTTATTAATTTAGGTTTGTCGAAACACAGTTGGCATTTGCTCTTGAAAAGGAAGACAAAGTATAAAACCATAAAAAAACCCTGAAAATTATACAATTTTTTTTCCAAAGCATGATTTTAAAAACAGACCATTAAAAAGTGTGATTGAGATGTGCTACGTGGGGATGTTAATAAAATGCAAAAGGTGAAAAATGAGCACTGACAGGACGTCAGGTACTGACTGTCAAGGCTGCAGTAAATGTGAGGAAATGATGAATTACTGGTTTATTTCCTGCTTCTGTAAGCAGCTTCTTGGGTGACAGGGCTCATGAATTTCATTGGGCCTTTCAGCCAAATAAATCTATCACATTACTAACGCCATAAATTAATTTTAAACCACTTTTTCACAAACCTTAAAAATACTGTACCTTGTTTTGACTTGGATAATGATGGAAATACAATTGATCTCATTTGTGATAAAACACATAAAAAATTACAACACTAACCACTACATTACACTTACAATGTTGTGCAACCATCGCACTATCTAGTTCTAGAACATTCTCATCACCCAGAGGGGAACCCTGTACCCACCCCCAGACCCCCGCAATCATTAAATATCATGGTGTCTGTGTACTACTCTGGGTGTTTCAGATAAATGTATTCATACAACATATAATTTCTGTCTCTGGCTTCTTTCACTTAGCATAACGTTTTCAAAACTTGCCATAAAGCTTAACAAAGAGTCAACCATTACTGTAAATGGGAACAAGAAAACCCATTGACACCAAATGATGCCTACAGTTAGCGCATGAACTAGTGTAACTACCTTGCAGAAATGAATGCCATTCATGTTTTCAGTGCTGGCTGAACACTGATCAAATAAGCAGTACCACCTTTAACCCTTTGACTACTGCATCATTTTCTTTCAACTTTATGTCCAACAGAATACCAATTATTCAAAATCAATTTAATATGCCAGGGCTGTTATCACAAAATTATTGGGGTTGTTTTCAGGAAATTGGTACTCTTCTTTATTTAAACCCCATAGATATTTTTTTTAAGCTGTTGATTTAGTGGGGGGTGGGGGGAGCTCTCTTGATTTAACTAAGCATTCATTGGACAATTTTACTCTTGAGCAGATGACTGCTTTTGTGCCTCTTTGTTCCTAATTTTTTTTTAATCAAGAGATTAAGCCAGAAAGCAGATACTTCAGTTTCTCGATATACAACTTTTTTAAATTGGTGAACTGAAAGGGCCAAGAAGTTTGTAATCAAATCACATGTAAACTACTGACCCAAACTAGTTTAGATTGCTTAACAGGAGAAAAGGTTTTTAAAGCCTTGTACTCACTTAATCTAGGCTTTTGATCACCTAATCAGGAAACTGAAGTCATGAGATGAGTAAGCAATAATGCCAGTTAATAAAAAAAAAAGGCGTCAGGTAAGAGGAAAATGGGATGGGGAGAAAAAAAATCTGGGAAGACTAGCTGAGGGTAAGACTCTCCACATGGATCTCTGGATCAGTAACAAATTAAAGTTTTGGGGTTTTTTTTTTTGGGGGGGAGGGGGACATCACTGCTCTCCGGTGGTGGGAATAGAAGGCTCAGCCCCACTGCTGGAATTGAACCTCCGTCCCCGTGGGCCGCAGTCCCGCGCACAACCACTACGCCACCGGGGCTCAGCCCTAAAGCTGTTTTTATATTCGACTCTATAACTAGCACTGAGTAACACTGTTACCCTTCCACTGGAAAGGATGCAGCAGGCTATCTAATTAGTCCCTTTCTCTGCAAAGGAGGAATACAAACACCTACCTAAGGAGTGTGAGGAAAAAAAGACAAAAACTTTCGGCTTAAATTTCAGTTTAACTCTGATAAATTGGCTTTCACTCGGAATAAACCATTTGACCATAAATGCGGTGTTGTTATTTTCCACTATCTAAACAATTACCACTAGCATTAGCCATGTCCTGAAGCATCACGACCCTAATACTTGGGTATTAATGCTTAAAATCCTTCAGTGTTCCAGACTGATCGATAGCTGTTTCCCAGGTTGTCAGTTTGCTTCTATCTGCTTCACGGCCAACAAAAGCTTCCGTGCGACATTCAGAGCCTTCATCGATGCAGTTTGTGTGCTTTCACAAATATTCTTTGTACTCACTCCATCTCTCTGTAGTTCCTTTGTTATTGAAAAATTACTCTCCACATAGTCCATCAAGATATCAAAAAATCAAAATGTGAAATCTTAAGTAGCACAGCACCCTGAGGTGTGTACTTGTTCTTACTTCTGAAGACGTGATTAAAATCCACTTGGGCAATTATGATAAGCATGTAAGCTTGTGAATATTATTAATTATAAAAGCCAAAAAAGGGCTGAGCCCCGGTGGCGCAGTGGTTGCGCACGGGACTGCGGCCCACTGGAATGGAAGTTCAATTCCAGCTCCACGGAGCAAAGGCTGGGCCTCCTACTTCCACCACCTGAGGGCAGTGATGCCCTCCTCCCACCCAAAAAGTCGAAGAATATCTGTAAAATTTCTGCAAGCTCTTGGGACTTGCAAATTATTTTGGAGCAAACACATCTTATGTGGTTAGTTTCTGGTTTTATTCCCATGTATTGCCCTTTTTTTTTTTTTAAACAAAAGGTTTTTGATATAGGTAATATTTTTTCATGTTAATTTCCTTACACTGAAGGATTTCTTTGTGCATTTTTCTTTTCCTTTTTTTTTTGGCATCACAGCTCTCCGGTGGTGGGAGTAGGAGGCCCAGCCCCACTGCTGGAATTGAACCTCCGTCCCACTGGGCCGCAGTCCCGCGCACAACCACTACGCCACCGGGGCTCAGCCCACTTTGTGCATTTTTCAAGTGAGAAAGTGAACCATAGTAGAGCATTCACTCACGTTTTTATTTTTTCCTTCTTTCAAATAGCACCTCAGTTTTGTCAACTGATTAAAATGGAAACTAGGAAGGTCTGATAAAGTTTGATCTTTCAAATGAAAGGCAAAGTAACTGCATAAAAGAATGCCTTTTTAGGCTGAGCCCCGGTGGCATAGTGGTTGTGCGCGGGACTGCGTCCCAATGGGTTCGAGGTTCAAATCCAGCAGCAGCTCCCCAGGAGCAAGACTGGGCCTCCTACTCCCACCACCAGGGCAGTGATGCCAAAAAAAAAAAAAGAATGTCTTTTTGTCTTCTCTTATTTGGAAAGTACTCCACTAATCAGCCTTTACTTACAATGCTCAAACTGATTTGGGAATTTGCTTTTAGAATCAGATTTAGACCAAATACTAAAAACAAAACAAAACCATCAGTGGTTATTTAAAACACAACTAGCCAATAAATTGTTGGGGTTTTTTTGTGTGACGGCATTACTAATTTTCCCTTTTCTATAGGCTTCATAAGCAAGTGAGCTGGGCATACAGAGAATGACACTTAAATAGCCATGCAAACAGAGAAGTTCTCTCCCTCAAAAAACTGTCCAATTTGGAGATAAAGTTCTGTACCATTTCTTTTCCTCCTACCTCTAAACACCCACTTCTGTAACTCCGAACCACTTATCTGTGAGATGTTCTGTGCCTGTAAGTCAAACGTATTCATGTACTGTTTAATTCCTCAGCAACTTTAAAAAACAAAACCAAACCTTGTCTTTTTCAGGTTGGAATATAAAACATTAATATTCTGCTTTCAACTTCTAAGACTACGAACTTCACAAGTAGAAGTTATTAATATGTACTACCCATCTTGCAACATTATCGATTCTACTGGATTAATATACCGATGGCAAGCTCAAAACAGTAACAACACTAGCAAGATATGCAGGCCGGGGTCAAAGATTAAAAAAAAATTATCAACCTATCCTATCAGTATTACCTCTTACTGATGGAATTGAAAAGATTCCTATGGATATACTTTCAGGGTTCAAATCCAGTCTTCTGCACTTTGCTTATCTTTTAGAAATCAAATGTGTTCACATCACTTCACAAGCACTGAACAAAATAATTAAGCTAACTCTCAGCACTAACAAACTGAAATTAGCACTGCAATGTACCTTGAACAGAAGAAATACTAATGAAACAGACTAATAGTAAATTTTGACTACTATTCAAACCAAAAACTTCCAACAACGGAGTACTTATTTTGCCATATGCTAATACTACTGAGAGAACTAGCATATACGTGAACTTATTTTTAACCATCATTATCAAAACATTCGCATTATACCTAATTTGGATTGCATGTGTGTGTACACACACTCATGTACACAACAGAAATACAGCCTTCAGGAGTCTAAACTGGCATGCCTCAGGTTTTCCCCTAAGCCTTAACATGTGCCAGAGTCTGTCAGTCACCTCATTGTAGGAAGGCCTGCTAAGGGGACTGATTGCCACTCAGGAATTCCCCTGGTGAGTTGGGCAGGGGAGGAGGAAGTCTGAGGAGTTGCACTGCTAACTCACTCACACTGATGCGGAGTCTCCTGGACTGAAAGTGATGACCTGAGAGACTCAGTATCGAGTTAGGGACAGAAGCAACCTGGCAGTCAACCAGCCAACAAGAGGCAGATTCTGAGTGGATTCAGATGATTTCCTGCCCTCTTGCTGCTTGCCCATCATCCTGCTGGTTAGCACAGACTTAAGAATCAGACTTCTCAGATAACTTGGCTGACACACATACAAACCTTTTCATGCTTACAAAGGGCTGGATCGATCATTCCCATGACAAGTCTTACCAACATAATCATGGCCAGAAGCTCTTTAGCCTGTTAAAGCAACACTGAGGAGCAGGGAAAAGTAACCCGTGAGTTAAATATATATGAAAAATTGTCAACTGTGTAATGCTCACCAGTAACACACCCATAAACAATGATAGTCATCAATTAATTGACAAGCCACTTCTACAGTCACACGAATGGAATCTGCCAAACAAGTACTACTGCTTTGTTTTAACCAAGGTTTTGGAGCTAAGTTAATGAGCCATACAATGGGAAAACATTCAATTTATTAGAACTTGAACAAATGTTGCACAAAGAAAACATTTCGACAATGTGATCTGGTGGCATAACAGACGAAGGTGAGACCAGCCAAAATGTGTGTCAAAGAAACAAAACAGGTGGACAAAATGTTAGCTCTCTGATGATGCAGTGGAGAAACAAGACGTCTAAATGGAAAACTCGTGGATTTTTAAAATGCACAACGATAAAAATGAAATGCTTGTGTTATTCAAACCAGACACTCTTCGGCAAAACTTTTAAAAGGCAGAGTTGCATTTTTCAGTGTTTAACATCTTCTACGCTTTTCACCAAGAGAAACTTTAAGCAGTTTAATCTTACAGTTGAAAGAAACAACTTTAAGCACTGAGAAGTGCATGCAAGCATTCTACTAATTAAAAGGTGAAGCAAAACAACTGATTAGTCGTTAATGCTGTTTTTCAACTGTACAATGAACTTGATCCAACCAAAACAAGTCCTAAGAAGTTGAGAATTCTTCTCTAATGCCCAAGGAAGGGCTCAGCTTAGCCTGATTGCCATATATGGACATCCAGACCCAGGGAGCCACATAGCACCCTCAGGAACAAATGTAGGAAGAGAAGGCACATTACTTTTGACATTTCTAACGCGATAATGTGCCTTCGTGGCAGACCACCAACTGCCAGGAGTTCCTGAAAACAAGTATGGAAGTATGTTTGCCATTTAATTATAAGTACTGATGTACTTGTTTTTTAACTAACCGATCACATCAGGTTAATCACATCAGGTGTAACTCCCAAAGCTAGAATAAAATACTTCAAGAACAGGCCTTCAAACTTTTTTCTATCATTTGCCTTGATCTTGATACAAGAATGCAACTCCTTATTTTTTTTTTTTTCAGGGAACTTACTTGGACATGGTTTGTAGAGATTGCCAATTGAGATTGATTTCTACATTTCCTGATTGTCATCTTACAAGAATAATACCAGATTTCACATTTTTTAATGTCTTAGAACAACACAAAGATATTTTTGAAAATAAATATCAAAGGCAACATTTTAAAAACTTATGAAAAATACTGTTAAGCCCTTTTTTACATTTCGAATATTTGCATTATATTCATACAATGTACTCAATCCAAACTTAAAATGAGGTATGTTATTTACTTTTCTCCAAATAGCAGAGACCTAGTAAGTATATTAAAACAGAAAGAGCTTCAAAAGAAAGTCAAGCTATGGATTTGTTTGCTTGTTTCCACCTGTGACCATGAGTCTTTGGATGTGGCATCTACACAAAAAGCAAGCTGCGTGTGGGCTCTCTCCGTGTGATAGTCAGAAACACCTACGATGGGTACACCTTTGTGGGTTCTTCTTCAAGCATGACTCAGTGGCATTACCAAACAGTGATTTTAAATGGGATTTAAAGACGTATTAGCAATCATCTGCGTACCAACAATTGTATATGGGGAGCACTATAGATAAAAAAAATAGCAAAACTTGACTATGATCTTCATAGAGTGTTTAAAGCATGTGATGCTTTACCTTCAAAATCTAAGCTGCAAAACAATGTGACTCAAAGTTTTGCTTTTTGAACATATGGGTTACGAACCCACAAAAAAGTGAGGAATAAATTGGTCAGGATCTTGTCAGTTTGGAAAGTCCCCCAAATTTAAGAACCAAAACATACACACACCATTAAAAAGATTAGTTCCAAAAATCGTATCACTAAAAATTCAATCACCCTGTCCAGCAAGTTCCAAAAATGTCACACATTTCAAACATTAAGGCAACTTCCCCCCCTAACTAAACAGTATTTATTTTACAAAAATAGATGTCACTTCAGAACCTTATATACATAGTGACAACAAATTTAGCTAGTTGTTGTCTTTAATACATTAATAAAGTGTCACATATTACGAAGAAATACTAGGTGTGTGCATGTCTGTGCAAGCCGAGCTGTTAAACGACAGGTTTCAGAACAGAGCGCAGCGAGCGGCCTTCCTTGGTGAGTTCCCGAGTCACACACATACAGGGCAGCGGGATGGCTTCCTCCCGCTTCTCCACAACGTTATAACTGCATCTCTTCAGGTGGTCAGCCATGCTTAAGATGTCAGCAAACTTCCACTCATTTACAGAACAAAACGCGGTACTGAATCGCCAAACCTGGAAGAAAAGCCAGCTTCAGATTTAAACAAGTCAGTTTCCAGACCCAGACACGCTTCTTCCTCTAGAGGCCCACACAGAATCGAAATGTGGCGTGCTTCACAGTGTTAGCTACCAAGTGGAAGGGCAGCCAGGAAATAGGTCTGGATAAGCCAATCTGCCTATGGTACTCAGGCACTAATATCTTGCCACTGTTATTTTTAAATAGAAAAGGTACTTGGAAAGCACCAATTTGCTCAAAATGTTTTTGAAAATTTATACAGAAAGGGCTTTTGTAGAAGGCATACTATTTCGGTTCCAATTGCTATAGAATAGGAGCAAAATACTCACCTGCCATCCCTGTTCAGAAGCCTGCTGTAAGAACATGGGCTGGTTCCGTGGTGCCCACTAGGCAGCTCAGGGTTCTGGAGAACAATCATCCAACTAGTCCAGCAGACTTCTAATTAATGTTCATTTATTAAATGATGCCAACTATAGCTGTGTACGGCAGATACGACCCAAACTCTGTTATCCACTCAGCTCTGACACAGCCACCGTCCAGGACAGAGTAGAAGAGGCCCTGTCGAGGGTATTCATCTCTATGGGGGCAGAAAGTCTAGCCTACCTCCCGAGGGCCAACTCCTTGGTTAGCAGCACCCAAAGTTACCTGCTTCCCCACCAGGGCTCCATGTGAGGCGGGCAGTGGGGAACCTTTTGGGATGTAAATGCTCTAGTCAGAGCATTTACATACTCATTCAAGAAAGATTTACAGACGGCTTACCACGGTCTTAGCCCAGGTACTAGGGAGGAAATGATAAACAAAAGCCAACTTAGTCTCTGTCCTTAAGGAAGTGACAACTAGTCCAAATGATTTCTGTGGCCTTATCTCTTCTGTATCACCTAAAACATAAAGCGACATGAAATAGGGGGCAAACCTGAACAGAGCGGGCTCACCTAGGTAACAAGCAAGGAGGGGCCAGGGCAGGCCAGGCAGGGCAGGACTCGCCCACAGGCAAAGTGCTAGTTACATGTGCTGGCCTTGGTAAACAGCAGGCCCTTGAAGCAGCCCCAGCACTGAGGACTGTTTCTTAGGAAAGGATGGTCACAACATCCAGGAATGGTCACATTCATTTAGCACCTGGTAATGGACGTGATCGCTGTGTAGCACAAGTACTATCATACTCCTTTGAGGTCTCTGGTCAATTACCATGCATGGAATAATGTTCCAAAATTAGCAAAAACCTAAATATTAGGAAGAACTTTTAATGGTCACAACAGATACATGCCAATCGCACCAGGGGGTACTAGGCATTTTCTTCAAGCTTCAAAGGAAGAAATGTACTGAGGAGTCCACACGATAGAGTCTAGTGTAGCGGTTCTCAACCCGTGGGGTTCAAATGACCCTTTCACAGAGGTCGCATGATTCATAACAAAAGCAAAATGACAGTTATGAAATAGCAACAAAAAATAAATTTATGGTTGGGGGATCACTCTCACACGAGGTACTGTATTTAAAGGGTCACAGCATTAGGAAGGTTGAGAACCACTGCTCTAGGAAAACAAACTCAGCAAAAAGCAGGTTACAAAAAGGGGGGTAGGGGTGGCAGGGTGGCGGGCTCCCATCCTGACAGGTTTAACAAAAGAGCATTCTTTCACTCAGGAGCCCCTCCTTGACTTAATGCCTGCTATTCGGCAGGGCAGTGTTCCGTCCTGGTGGCACATGGTTAAGCACCCAGCTGCTAATCCAAAGGTCAAGGGTTTACAACTCACTAGCTGCTCTTTGGAAAGATGAGGCAGTCTGCTTGCAGAAAGATTTATAGCTTTGGAAACTGAAAGGGGCCGTTCTACTCGGCTCCATAGGCTACTGTGAGTCCCGTGGCAGCAGAAGTCCGGGGCATGCTGAACAGTCTAGCTACCTGAAGGCCCACTTTTAACACTCTGGTGACCCTGAGCAGCTCGAATCCACATGCAGAAGGAGGGGCTTTCTTCTTCCACAACAGTTTACCATGCCAGGAACCATAGGGAGCAGTTCTATTCTTTCTGCTATGCAGGCTGGCTATGAGGTATAACTGACTACATGTCAAGTATCTAATCAACAAAATGAACAAGTTGAATTTCCAATCAGCAGGACAAGTGCTTTAGCAGCAATCTAATGCGAACACACTGTAACGCACCTCCCTGAAGCTTTTTTTTTTTTTGGGGGGGGGGGCAGGGTGGTAGTGGTGTGGGGGCAGGGGATGGAACATCCCAGAAGTCTACCTTGAAGAAGAACTGAAGAGTGAGCAGGGTTTAGCAAGTAGACAAAGACCACAAGTTCCAGAAACAGGGTATGTTTGACTCCAACCAGTGGAAGAAGTTACTTAATCTCTGTGAATTGATTACATAATACAGGGACAGTGAGCTCAAAAAACTAAAGGAAGTACTTATTGCCTTGCTCAACTCTAGGAATTAAGAGAAGTATAATAGAAGGCCTCGGAACAAGAAAGAAAACATCAGGAAATGAAGCAACTCGAGGTGCCTGAAGTATAATAAGATGACAACACAAAAAGGACCAAGTAAGGGGGTCAGTCTATGAAAAAACTTCTCATTAAGGAATCCACCCCTATTCTTGGCTCAATGAAAATGATTGAAGACGTTTTCTCTAACTGCTGTAAAATTGGGGGGGGGGGTGCGGTGAGGGGGGAGAAGGGGGAAACGGAGGACGAACACCACAAGACACTGGAAGAAGCACCTCAGCTAGGAGGTGACTGTTGTAGGTCACATCGTGGAGTTTGAGGAAGCTGTGAGACCATTGAACAGAAGCCTCCAGCAGACACCTGCATGAGCTGGGGTGAGTTTAAAGGAGAAAAAGGCTGGGCTGTGGACTTGTGAGTAATCCACCCAAGTGATGGCAATTTCAAGTCCCAAGAATGAATGAAAATCTTCCACAAAGATGATTCAGGATCCTCAGAAATTATTGCATCCATTATGCCAATACCAAAGGGCAAGGACAACGAGAAGTAATTCTCATAGGGCCCTACCTTAAAGAGGAAACAGGCCAAATGGGAGACAGACAGCAAATCATCTAAACACACACACACACACACACACACACACACACACACACACACACACACAATTGCCTCCCACTGGAATTCCCTTTGGAGAAAAAAAAGATAATTAGTGTGTACATTTCTTACTGATGTCTCAGGAGTACACAGAAAGAGATGTGGAATTCTGGAACACTAGGGCAATGACGACTAGAGAAAAATCAAAGGGTGTTTAGAACAAAATAAGCTGGAAATGTCAAACCCATGTAACCGAATTCTAAATCTATCACAATCCATGCATCCCCATAGTCTAAGTTTTATAAAATGGAAAAAAAAACCAACTTCTATTTGTATTATCTCCTAGTTTTCTAGTGAATGATGTTTCAAATAGGAGAGGGGCAATGGGAGATATTGCGGGAGGGGAAAGGTACAGGGTTTGTTCTCAAGGCCTGGGTGACTTCTAGTCTAGGCTCCTTAACGTGAGTTGCACCTTTACAGTATGCGCAACCCAGAGACCCCGCTCCCTGACTCTTCTGCCAGGATCAGACCCATGTCTTTACTCTGACCTCACATCAGCCTCGCACATTTCCATACCCAATGCATGCTCTCTGCTCCCAAACACTGTCTAGTACTGCCTGCGGTAGGGGTTACACCTTTCTCATATCTACATTCTACCTGGAATAACCTATCCTGAGAGAGAAACTGCAAGGAACAAAAAGAAATTGCCAACTGTATGCAGGCAATAGCCTTCCTTTGACTTTCTCCACTGTTCTACAGTGAAAGCATTTTTTTTAATATAAAATGGCATCTTCTTTATGTTGCATACTTTAATAGAAAAAACAAAAAGAAACCTTCCGGATACACAACATCTAACCCCATTCCCAAAGAAAGGAGGGGACAGGGTGGGAGTGAGGGCCTTAGATCCTGCTTTACACACAAGAACAGAAGGGGGAAAACCACTAGTTAACAGCAGTTGCACAGCCCGCAGGTGGGCTAGGGTCACTCAAGTCATGGGGATACTATACAGAGGGCATGAGGTTTGAGAGTAAAATGGCCTAATCTACTTCCTCCATGCGAGATTTATCTTCGTCACCCTCGAGGGGAGGAAGCTCATCGAGAACAGCAGTGCAGGGCTCCTCCGCTACCACCTCATCTTCATCAATAGCTAAGTCAACCTTGATCATGTGGTAGATGCGGTTGGAGTGGGTCTGAGGGGCCTCAAGGGAGAAGCCAGAGGAAAGCAGTGCTGTTTCAAACAGCAGCACCACCAGGTCCTTGACGGCTTTGTCATTCTTGGCAGCTTCAGCCTTCTGCCGCAGCGTCTCCACAATGGGGTGGTCGGGGTTGATCGCCAGGTGCTTTTTGGCCATCACGTAGCCCATCGTGGAGCTGTCCCGAAGAGCCTGGGCTTTCACGATCCGCTCCATGTTGGCCGTCCAGCCATGTGCACTAGTCATGACGCAGCAGGATGAAGACACAAGTCTATTGTCACCTTCTCAACCGTCTTACCTAAAATTTCTTTCATGAGCTTGCACAAGTTCTCGAACTTGGCCTTGCTCTCCTCCATTTTCTTTTTCTCTTCTTCATCCTCCGGGAGCTCCAGACCTTCTTTGGTCACAGAGACCAAACTCTTCCCATCAAACTCCTTGAGCTGTTGCACACAGTACTCATCGATCGGCTCGGTCATGTAGACCACCTCAAAGCCTCGCTTCCGCACCCGCTCCACAAAAGCAGAATTGGCCACCTGCTCTTTACCCTTCATGTGGGAAACATAATCATAGAGGGAAGTCATCTCGTCCCCAGACTGGGAGGTGTGGTGGCACAACAACTCAGAAAGGCGACGCTGGTTGGTGGAGTCCTCGTGGATGCCAAGCTTCAGAGTTTTGGAGAAGGTCTCATAAAATTTCTTATAGTTCTCCTTGTCTTCTGCCAACTCAGAGAAGACCTCAAGGTACTTCTTGACAATGTTTTTGCGGATGACTTTCAAGATCTTGCTCTGTTGGAGCATCTCTCGGGAGATGTTGAGGGGCAGGTCCTCAGAGTCGACCACACCATGGATAAAGCTGAAATACTCTGGGATTAACTTGTCACAGCTGTCCATGATGAACACTCGGCGGACATAAAGCTTAACGTTGTTCTTTTTCTTCTTGTTCTCAAAGAGGTGAAAGGGAGCCCGGCAAGGGATAAACAACAATGCCCTGAATTCCAACTGGCCTTCTACAGAAAAGTGCTTGACTGCCAAATGGTCTTCCCAGTCATTAGTAAGACTCTTGTAGAATTCCCCATACTCCTCCTGGGTGATGTCATCAGGATTTCTGGTCCAAATGGGCTTGGTCTTGTTTAGTTCTTCCCTGTCAATGTACTTCTCCTTAATCTTCTTGGTCTTCTTCTTCTTGTCCTTACCACTGTCATCCTCCTCATCTGAGCCCACATCTTCAACCTTGGGCTTCTCCTCATCATCCTTTTTTTCTTCTTCTTTCTCACCTCTCTTTTCCTCAGTTTCATCGTCACTGATTTCCTTCTCCCGTTCTTTCTCCAGCTCGAGGGTGATGGGGCAGCCGATGAACTGTGAGTGCTTCTTCACTCCTTCTTTGACTCGCCTCTCCTCTGGGTACTCTGTCTGGTCTTCTTTGAGGTGCAGAATCACTTTAGTTCCCCGACCAATGGGCTCACCGTGGTCGGCACGGACAGTGAAAGAGCCCCCAGCAGAAGACCCCCAGGCATACTGCCCATCATCACTGTGTTTTGTGATCACAACCACTTTCTCTGCCACCAAGCAGGCAGAATAAAAGCCAACAGCAAATTGCCCAATCATGGAGATGTCCGCACCAGCCTGCAGGGCCTCCATGAATGCTGTGGTATCAGATTTGGCAATGGTTCCCAGGTTATTGATGAGCAGCCTTGGTCATGCCAATGCCTGTGTCCACTACAGTCAGGGTGTACTCCTGGGGGTTGGGGATGATGTCGATCTTCAGCTCTTTACCACTGTCCAACTTGGAAGGGTCTGTCAGGCTCTCATAGTGAATCTTGCCCAAGGCATCAGAAGCATTTGAGATCAACTCCCGAAGGAAAATTTCCTTGTTGAAATACAAGGTATTGATGATGAGTGACATGAGCTGGCCAATTTCAGCCTGAAAGGCGAAGGTCTCCACCTCCTCCTCTCCATGGTGCACTTCCTCAGGCATCTCGGAGAGCAGTGGGTCGGGTCGGCGGGCCGTGGGCGGCGCGGAGACGCTCACACGTGACGCCGGGGTGACTCAAGAGACAGTGAAAGCATTTTATACCCAGCTCGAGTTAGGATGTGGTACAGGGGTCCAGAGATGAGATATTTGAGAGGAATGGAAAGAGTGTGGAATTGCTTAATTGAGGAAAATACTTGGGGTTTATGCTACATTCCATCTAAATCTAGTTCTAGCGATGTCTGCAATAAATCTGTGATGATGACAAACAACTCTAAACACCTGAATTCTTGATTAATAAGTATTGAAAGAATTTGCCAACCTAGGGACTTACGAGTCTTAACTGATGACCCATTTTTCCACAATAATCCTAAAAATTCATCAGTCGTATTAGTGAGTAAGGTATGCCACCACCACTCTCTTGCAGTTAGGTGGTAGCACACTCTATGGTGGCTTGCATGCTACAATGATGTTGGGAGATGTGTCAATAGTACTGCAGTTATGAGTTGGGTCACCCGCGATAAACAGCTTTCACAGAGCGTCCAGACTGGCAGGCTGCGGGAAAAGGCCTGGTGTTCTGCTCATCAAACTTAGCCGGTGAAAACCTTATGGACCATCCCAGCGCATGACACTTTGGACATGTCCTCAGGAGGAACCAGTCACTGTTAGATGGCATCGAGTTTGGTGAAGTAGCGGGCCAATGGGAGACTCTCGGTGACAAAGCCTGGTACAAGACTCACAGGTGGACTTGAACAGACTAGAGAGTATAAGGATAGCACAGAATCAGACTTTTTATTTGACTGTACATCCGGTTGATGTGAGCTGGGAGTACACCCGGGGGCAGCTGCTAACTACTGCGTGTAAAATAGGGGCTGGTCCTAAGACTCTGTGTAAAATCGGGGTTGGTATAGTTAAGATGACACTCACCTTTTCTTTGATCTGCCAGGATGAATTTCCATCTGGATACTTCCTTTTCCCCCACTGCAGTATAACCATTCCACGAGACTGGAGCAGACTGCCACACACATCCCTCATCAACCTGGACACACACGAGAGCTGGCATAAACTGAAGCCATCGAGAAAGCTGGCAATATGCTGCAGAACCTCGAAAGGAAGACTGCTCAAATGGTCACTATGTAATCCCAGCACACAGTTCCGCGTAGGCTCCACTAACACTGTAGAAATGCACGGCTGAACACCAAAGGACCTCAAGTGGCGGTCATGTATAATCTTTGCTCCTTGTGTCGATGGACAAAACCTACGCTGAGAATAGGCACAGCCGTAATAAGCTAAAGGACACCTCTGTTCCATCCAGCCGTTGAGTCCAGCGTGAATGTCACCATGCACGTTCTTAAAATGTGAAGAAAATTCTTTTCTCCTAAACAGCTGTCCACAAACAAATGTGAACATTGACCGCTGCTTGGGTTGGTACCTAGCTACACATTCCAAAACTAAATCCAGGCCGAGGGTCTGAAAAGGGCTTGGGTTTGAAAGCTGTGGGTTGGCATGATCACAAGCGGACGCGGAAGCGATTTCCCCAACCATTGTACTTGTGGCGAGGATGGCGGATGGGAGCGAGAAAGTCTGCGTCCCAAAGTCAATGTGATAAACATCAACCATGCGACTGTCAGATACACCCCTCCCACCGGGAGAGTCTCCGAGACAGAACAGCAAGGCTGCAGTGATTAGATCTATTCCTTGGAGGCCCATGGGGTCTTCTGCAACCTCCAAGTCTGCCGTATCCACGGCCTTATCTTCCTTTGGTTTGGACCAACATGAATTGGAAAGAAACTGGAAGGAAGGAGGATGACTGAAAGATAAGGCATCAATATTCCTCAAGTCCCCTAAGTCGACTTTTCGCCAATACAGCTCTTCTTCATCCTCGTCCTCCGGCAGGATATGCTGAACTGCGCCATTAGGCAAGGGAATGGGTGGCATGACTTCCCTAAGTTGTGCTGCTACTGAGCGTGAACTGGAAGGTTCTGAAGTACCATCTGATGCCACACACTCTCCATTTGTTAAGTTACTTTGCTTTGGATCCTCATGCAAATTCTGATTCTGTATCGGTGTGCAGATATTTTCCAAAGGAAAGCCATTGCAAAGTGCAGAAGCATCGTGAGAAGGTGTCTCCAAGTCACACAACAAGTCACTTGAACCATTCGGTTCGGGTTGTGGATTCTGGCTTAGGTCGTCGTGGTCAATCCCACCTACTGCTCCTATTTCTTCCTCAAAACAAGGATCCCGGTCTTTTAAGTTGTCACCCTCTAGGCTGTCTCTGGGATTTTGTTCTTCATCCATTTCATTCTGGGAAGCCGAATGATTTGTACTTAGCATGCCAATGTCTCTTGTGGCTGTATTCAGGATATCTAACGCAGCTGCCAAACTTCTGGTTGTTTCTACAGTAGCTTGATAGAGTGCACCATACGATTCTTCATCAACAGACACCAGACCATTAGCGTGTGGTATTTCTGGGACACTTGATTTCACTGAAATCTGTTCTCGGGTTTCTGTTACTTTACCAGTGGCCTTTGACATCATGGTGGCAACTTTGAGAGATTCTAAAAGCATCCTTTGGTCTTGAAGGGCCAGGGCCATATCTAATTGTGCCACTTCATCAACATCTCTGCTTAAATTTTCGTACGATTTCCGGTCTGCGTAGCTAACTGGCCACCGATTCCACTCCATCGTGCAGCACACCACACTGGCGGGGCATGTTTCTAGATGTTCGGCAACTTTATTTCGTGCCAATGTAAATGGACATCCAAAGTGACTGTTTAAACAAGGCACTCGCTCAAAGGGACATAAAAGGCGATGTTCATCAGCTTTACATGAATGGAAAACTGCTCCACAAACCAATGGGCAACCAATCAGGTCACAGGCCACCCCAGGCTCCGGTCGGGTCATGCACCGTCTACTGACACAGTTCACACAGTGGGTGTGCTGCAGCTCCTCCTCCATGATGGCCAGTCTAGCGCCACTCGAGCTGCTGAAATGGAAAGAGAAAGGAATTAGGCAGAAAGTGGTGCTGTGGAAAGGTCAGCTCATAATACGTTGTTAGTGAAGACTGAAAGAAAGAGAAACAACTAGAATTTGAACATGTGCGGGAAATAAATCTTACATATAATCAACACATTTTTAAAGAGCCCAAGTACACCAATTCTTAAGGACTTTAACTAAAATGGCACAAAGGTCCATCTTGATACACCATGTAATAAGTCATAAGCCTGGAAGGGCAACTAAAGGGCAACACTTAAATTCTAGTATTCTGTGAAATGCATAAATTAGTGTCAAAAGAAGTTAGTGCTTATTTGAACAGACTTCAGAGACTTCTCTTGCTCCTAACAGCTCTTTAAAATTTTAACTACATTGACTTTGATATTCATTGGTTTTGCAGAGACCTCATCATATTCAAAAGAAAAGAAAATTCAGAATTCCATAGCTACACTTAGTTAGAACATATTATTGTTATTAATGCCCTTAATCCGACTCATGGCCACCCCAGGAGGCAGAGTAAAATTGCTGCAAGGGGTTTCCCAGGCTGTGCTGTTTTGGAAGCAGATCACCAGGCCTGCCTTCCGAGGAGTCTCTGGGTGGTTTGAAACCACCAACCATTCTAGTGGCCAAGAGCTTAGTAATTTGGGCTACCTCGTTACACAAAACCTCCCGGCCATGGAGTTAATGGCAGCTCATAGTGGCCACAGAGGACAGGGTAGAACTAGCACTGCCCCTGTGACTCTGAGACTGTCACTGTTTGTGGGGGTGGTAGAGAGCCCGTCTTCATCCTAAGATGGCTTTGAATTGCTGTCCTTGTAGATCACAGTCCAATGACTAACCGTTAGGCTACCAGCACTCCGCTCTCTGCACATGACTTAGTAAATCCTACAACAAATCCACAGGGGTAAGTCTTGGCTACAACAGAGGGGGACTTCACCCAGAAAACACAAGCTCTAGCTCAAGCCAGTTTCCATTCATTCATGAGACATCTCAGGTATAACCTCTGTTGTTCCAGGCACCATAAAGGGGGTGACAGTATAAATATCTATAAGCTGTAATGCCTCCTCTCTCTCAAGCAGCAACATAAGCAGAGCCAGTAAAAGTCAAATCATAACCCTCTGTGATCAGTTCAGCAGAGGTAAAACGGTGGTACAGCAAACACAATAAGCAAGTATAAGGTAGGGATTGAAGGGGAATTTGCATTAGTCTTGGGAGATGAATGAAGAATTGGAAGGGCCAGACCAGTAAGGAAGGGAAGAATGGCTACACATGTTCATCAAAATCCCAGTATCATAAAATCACAGTTGAGACATAACTGTGAGTACGTTACTTTAAGTCCATGCTTTAAGAAACTCGAAGCCACTGGATATTTTAGTCAAGAAATCGTCTCTCTATAATAGCATGAGAGCACACAGCTAGTTTTATTGGTTTAAAATCTATTATAAATCTGATTAAGAAAAAAAAATACCAAAAATAATAGAAAGTATCAGTAAAGCCAATGATTTCATAATTACTCCATAAGGTAGCTGGTAAGGGAAGAGGCCAGACAGGAATGAGGCTAATTAAATGCAATCTTAAGACACGCAAAGTACATGTTATGCTAAGTTCCTGCTTTAAGTAGCTGGAAACCACTGGGTTATTTTAGCCAAGAAATCTCTCTATAATGGCATTAAAGTATACAGCTAGCTTTATGGATTTAAAATCTATTATAAATCTGATCAAGGAAAAAAAAACACACCCAAAATGGAAAGTGTAAGTAAAATGATTTAATAATTCCTAAGCCAAGTGTATTGTTCCCCCTATAATATTCAACTTCTTTATTGGACTGATCAATTAATATTAAAGTATATCTAAGACCATCTCATCTTAAGAAACCCAACTAATAAACAATATCCCATTTTTCAACCTTTATTTTTGCCTATTCAGAAAATAAGTAACAAAACAAACTCAAGGGTTTCAAAAAGTTTACTGAAAAGTCCCATTACCTTTTAATGCTACCTTTCTTTACGAAGACCACCTCATGCAAAAGAAAACAGCTAACCTGATGCACTCATTCCTCAGCTCCACTAACCTGGCTTCATTGTTGCTGTCACTTACTAAAGCTGCCCTTAGAAAAACCTGGCAGTTCAAACTCACCCAGCAGCGCCCCCAGAGAAGGAGCTGAAGTTCTGCTTTCCTAGAGGTGACAGTCCCCAAACTGCACTGGGTCATTCTGCCACAAAGGCTCGCTACTGACTTGATGGCACCTTAAAAGCAATAGCGGCAGTCCTGGTGGCGTACTAGAGGAGGTGGTGAGCTGCTTACCTACAAGGTTAGCAGTTGGAATTACCAGCTGCTTCACTGCACAAGGATGAGGCTTTCTGCTCCTGCAAAAATTTACAGCCTCGGAAACCCAAAGGGGCCATGAGGGTCACCAAAGGTGAGGATCTGCTTGATGGCAGCGAGTTTGGGGCTTCTGTTTAACAGCGGAGGCTCTTAGTACTGAGTGCAAAAGGGTCCCTCCCCAGCCCCCACCAAGTCATGTTTGTCCATGTTCTCATCATCTGACTAACTACTGCTAATGCCTCCCCCTGGGGCTCTTCTCTTCTCATGATTGTCTTGAGGCTACAAAACTCCCTGGCAGAACAGTGCGCAGTGTTGGCTGCCAGAAGAAGGATGGGTGGTTTGCACCTGCCAGCTCTTCCTTCGCAGAATTGAGACAGTCTGCTTCCAGAAAGACTGACCGCCTCGCGAACCTCAGAAACCCTGAGTAGTGGGCCTTCCAGTAAAACTTTCCTGACTTTTGTCCCACAACCTCTCTGGTTCCTAGTCACTTCTTCCTTCTTCTTAAACATTCCTCCTTAAGATCCCAACCATTGTCTTGCTCACTCCCCAGGACCTCACGACTTCTCCAAAAGCTTCCATTACCAGCCATATGCTGACAACTCTTCTATATGAGGGGCCTTCAGTTTGTGAGAAAATTCCATGACTTTTTATTTTCCACACAAACTTCTGGTAGTCTCTTTATCCATCCTGCCTAGATTCTTCTTCCACACATCACAGCTGGACACCTGATTACTGAGTATCTCTTGGGGCACATAACATAACTATTTTCTCAACATTTCCCAACCTAAATTACATTGAAGCAGATGTGGATTTTTGATTCTCAGCCTTTTCCTCACCTCAGCACTTAAAAGACAGCTGTTCTCAACCTGTGGGTCGCAACCCCTATGGGGGTTGAACAATCCTTTTATAGGGGTCACTTCATAACAGTAGTAAAATTACAGTTACGAAGTAGCAGTGAAAATAATTTTATGGTGGGAGGTCACCACAACATGGTCACGGTATTAGGAAGGTTGAGAACCACAGACAAGAGATGGCAAGCTCCCTGACTTCCTGTTCCATAATGCCTGCCCTATTACAGGTGGCTCATGTAAACTAATCTTTCTCCAAGGGGTGATTTTTTTTTCTTCTCCACCTGTGGCTTGAGTTTCTTCAAAGCCAAATCACCAAATCACAACCATTTCGGCTACAGGTCTGATAGATAGAAAGACCAGAGTTGGTAAGGTGATGATCAATTAGCTCAGGGGCAGGTAGGTGGCCACACAGTACCAAAACTGCACAATATAGTATGTTAGAAACTCCAAGACCTGAGTTTTAGAACTTTGGATGTTGGTCTTTCTAAGTTTTAAAGATAAAGATAAAACATACTCATTCAAGAGCGCCAGGCTAAAGGAACCACAACTAAAGAAATGACAGATTAAGTGGCCCCCAACAAGGTAAAAATGAGCAGACATTCAAGGAGAAACTTTCCTAAGATTTTGGCCCAATCTTTCCAAGTGGTTAGACTGTGAAAACAGCTGGAGCTCTCTTGTTTCGCAACAAGCAGGCTGAGTGCAGCTCACGGGGAGAAGGTTAAAGGTTTGACTGTCACTAAGGGAGACTTCAAGAAATATAAGCAGCTCCAACAAAAGTGGCCACTGCCCTTCACACTTAAAAGGGCCCTTCCGGCTACTGTCCACACCATCATATGGCCACACCAGTCAGAACACATTTCAAAAATACCAAACATTGCCTAATTCAAAAGTATCCGAGTCAATGCAAAACAGCAGCACCAACTTGCAAAAGAAGAAAGTAGAGGTTCTGAACAAGAAAAACATCTTTGGGGTGTAAGGGGGGAGGCAGCATCTAAACCAAAGAGTTCAAAATATTGATTATTAACTGAATAAGACTTATGGAGGAGCCCTGATAGAATAGTGGTTACGAGTTGGGCTACGATCCACAAGGTCTGCAGGTCAAAACTAGCAGCCACCCCACAGGAGGAAGCGTTTGCTCTGTAATCCCATGAACAGTTACAGTCTCAGAACTCACGTGCCAAGTTCTACAGGGCTGTATGAGTTGGCATCGACTCCAAGCAAGACACAGAGAATAAGACTTAGAGAAAAAACAACACAGAACTCACTGCCATCGAACTGATTCTCACTCAAGGCGGCCCTGTAGGGCAGTGGAGCACTGCTCCTGGGGGCTACCAAGACTGTCCATCTGAATGGAAGTAGAAAGCCTCGTCTTGCTCCCTTGCTGGCAGTTTCAAGTCCTAGCCTTGCAGTGAGTTGCCCAATTCAGAGCCAAAGGGGGACGGAGCACCTACCTATGATGTGCTTGACAGAGACAGCCCTGGTGGTGGAGCGGGTTAGTAAACCGTTCCAAACCGCCACCTGCTCCAAGGGAGAAAGAGGACACCTCCTACTCCCATGCCCGATGGGCAGCCTTGGATCCTCACAGGGCCGGTTCTACCTGGTCACTCTGAGACGGAATCCACTGGATGATAATGGAGGCTTTTCTTCTCTTTTCTAAAAATAATTTTATTGGGGACTTTTACAACTCTTATTATCACAATCCATCCATCCACTCATCCGTTGTATCAAGCACATTTGTACATATGCTGCCATCATCATTCTCAAACATTCTTTCTACTTGAGCCCTCGTTATCAGCTCCTCAGTTTTCCCCCACCCTCCCTGCCCTCCTCCCAATGAATCCTTGATAATTTATAAAGTATTATTTTGTCATGTCTTACACTGTCCATCTACCTTCACCCACTTTTCTGTTGTCCATCCCCCAGGGAGGGGGGCTATATGTAGATCTCTGGCATTGGTTTCCCCCTTTCTACCTCACCTTCCTTCCCACCTCCACCCTCCTGGTATCACCACTGCTCCTAAAGGGATCATCTGTCCTACATTTCCTGTGTCTAGTTTCTATCTGTACCAGTGTATACCCTCTGGTCTAGCAGGATTTGTAAAGCAGAACTAGGATCATGATAGTGGGGGGTGGGAGGTGTGTGTGTGAGAGGAAGCATTAAAGAACTGGAGGGGGCTGAGCCCCGGTGGCGTAGTGGTTGTGCGCGGGACTGCGGCCCACTGGGATGGAGGTTCGATTCCAGCTTCACGGAGCAAAGGCTGGGCCTCCTACTCCCACCACCTGAGGGCAGTGATGCCAAAAAAAAAAAAAAGAACTGGAGGAAAGTTGTATGTTTCATCATTGCTATACTGCACCAACTGGCTCTTCTCCTCACCGCGACCCCTCTGTAAGGGGATGTCCAGATGTCTACAGATGGGCTTGATTTTTTGTTCTTTGATGCCTAATCCCTGATCCCACCGACACCTCATGATCACACAGGCTGGTATGCTTCTTCCATGTAGTCTTCGTTGCCACTCAGCTAGATGGCCTCTTGTTTATCTACAAACCTTTAAGACCTCAGACGTCGTGTCTTTTGGTAGTCGGGTACCATCAGCTTTCTTCACCACATTTGCTTATGCACCTGCTTTGTCTTCAGTGATCGTGTAGTGAAAGTGAGCATCATGGAATGCCAGTTTAATAGGACAAAGTGTACCTTCATTGAGGGAGTACTTAAGTGGAGGCCCGGTGTCCCTCTGCTACCTTAATAATAAACCTATAAATATATGCACATAGCCCTACAGGGGACAACACTGGAGACAGTGTGGAAATTGCACCTCTTCTGACCCCACCACAAGGATTTTTGTTTTTCAAATGTGCTTTATACTCTTCACTCAATCTCCCTAAGAGCCCAGAGGAAACACAAGTCTGACTTTTCCCAAATCACCTCCTCATAAGTGGCAGAGCTGGGATTTAAATGTCTGTTCCACGTATATAAATAACAATAGATAAGCCACTTATAAAAGTTTAAGAAAATAAAGCAGCCCTTCAGTAACTGGTGATCCCATTTTAGGATGCTATTTGAAGAATGGAGATTACACAACCTTTTCTGTTTAGTCCAACACATAATTACCTCTGTGGTCAACAAAGTCTTTTTCGTCCTTTTCAATTATAATGGCACATTACTTGGCTGCAAACATGTGCATTTTAAGTTACATTTTAAAAACATTCACATTTGTAATGCTCAGTGTTTCAAATGTACATTCATGATCAACATGAATTTACCAATTCTTAAAAATGACTATTAAAATACGGATCAATTGTCCCCATAGCCATCTCTTTTCTACTCAAAGATTGCTATTATCAAATTAAATATGCTCCCGGTGAACAATTTCAAATTGCTCATTCACCCTGAATGCCAACCCCTAATTTGAACAGTAACATGGCTATAGACACAATAGAAAGTGCTGCTAACATTAAGGCTTCACAGTTAAGAGGAGGTTAATTTAAAAACCTCAAGTTTTTAAACTTTTGTTTTTTAAACATTTCAATTGTAACACATAAAGCTGAATTACTAGGGAAAAGCCTCCTTAGACTAGAAAACATCTGTCCACGGAGGGGACTGCTCTGCAATAGCTTATATTTTCTCTAATAGCAGCTCTGCCTCAGTTCATATTTGGGGGTTGACAAATCAAGCTATAAATTTTTTAAATGAAGCCTTGTCATTTAAAACTATCCTGAGACACAAATATATTGCCTTGTTTACTCCTCTTAGGGTGTATCTCAGAGGCTGTTACGTCATTGAAGGTCACTCTCTTGAGGTTGTGTTTTATGCTTTTCCATTTGGGGGGTACATGAAACCCAGGGCTAATGAACCTAAAGGGATAGGAAGTAAAATAAGTGTTCAGGGGGAGTGGGGTACAGGGGCAGGGGAGACAATATCAAGGAATCGGACTATGGGAGCCACTACACAATTCTGCTTGAGGTGACTGAACTATAGAATGACATATGTATTAAATCCCAATGAATTTTTTCCCAATGAATTTTTAAAAAAATATTTGTTTTGCCAAATTCATTAAGATATATGAGGTTAATAAAGCATTGCAAAATACACATATTTTTTAATTTCTCTAGGCCATGAAAAATAAAATGTTCTATAAAAAACCACCCCCAAACCCCAAAAACTTCAATACAACACCCTGAGATACTAAACTTGTTGCCTGTGATTGGCTCATTGTGACCCTATGGGACAGAGAGGAAATGTCCCCGTGGGTTTCAGAGACTCAAACTCTCGAAGGGAGCAGACAGCCTTATCGGTCTCCCTCTGAGCAGCCAGTAGTCTTGAACTGTTGACCTCGTAACGCACTACATTACTGCTTTGCCTCAGATTGTCTGCTACCAACAGTCTACCCTCTCTTCCTTTCTCCAGCTTTATACTCTCTAAGGTTCACTTTAAAGGTATTTCCAAATACCCTCAAAGGCAAGATTGCTCATTACACACTGCATGTTTCTATTTTTGATTAGTAACACCAGTCACAGCTCTAAGTACAGCATTACCCTGTTTAACATCTGCCCCCACAATAAACTATAAACTCCAAGGAGGAGGGGGCCATGTCTGTCTGAGTCATTCTTCTTTGTCCTTGACTTCAAAAGTGTGCCTCAGCTCATTTACATTAAAATCACAAATAAATGAGAAAGGTACAATACAAGCAAAATAACCTTCAGAATCCTTACATACTCCACAAAAAAGGATAACCTTACAAATCAAATGTTAGAAAACCATAGTCAAGATTACCTCACTACACCTGCCTGGTGGCAGAGTGGTTACGTGCTCCACCACCAATAACTGAAAAGACAGCACTTAGAACACACCAGGATCTCCAAGTGAGACAGATGGGGCACTCTGCTTCCTTAGAGAACAGTCTGGGAAAACCAAGGTGGGGGGTGACTGTCAATCAGGATCAGCGAGAATCAGAACCGACTCCACAGCAATGGACACAGGTAACTGCAATTAAAAATCAACTAGCCACAAGCATTTCTTAGCACTCAAGTTGTATGTCCCAGACTCTTTACAAACAGGTGGAGGAAGATAAATCATCTGCCAAAAAGCGAGTAAGAGGGAAGAGCAAATCAAAGGAAGTGCATTTCAATTTTCCATTGCCTTTTAGAACCATACAGAAACAGACAAAAAGGTATGGAAAAGCTTGCCTATAGGCTGTTTCACTATGTTCCCGTAATTCCCCATCAAGTCTGTGGGCTAGCTACTAAGAAAAGCTGAGTCTAGAAGCCTCAAGAAAGCCTGGTTCAAGAGAGCCTGGTTGAGGTGTGCACCGTGCAGATGCCTGAACCTGGGCCTGGGCCTGGAAACACAGCTCGAAAGGGGAAGTGACGCCAACCTACCGCCTACAACTGCCACTAATTTGGCAGTGGATGGAAGAGAAGTCTTCCTGGAGCAAGGGTGTTGCCATGATGTACTGACAGAGTGATCCAAGGCATTTGTTAACTAACAACGGAGCACAGAAGCAATGGCTGAAATTTCAAATTAGCCGAAGGCTATGACCTCCTCGAGGGCAAGGCTCTTCCTTCTTTGTACTAAACACTGCAGTGATTTGATGATCACTGCATTCGATTTTAAAGACCACAAGACATTCTGAAACCTCAGATGAGCATCTTAGCACACTGGTTTAAATTTGTAAAAAGTACTTTGCCTAAACCAGACTGGAAAACATTTATTAATTTAAATGCCCAATTCAAAGGACATGCCCTACTGACAAGAGTCCTAAGTGGCTAAATGGGTCCTGTATCTCTTAGCAAACTTTGGTCCTACCTTATTTATTTATAGAATGGCTAAATTCCACTTTAAAATGTTTAAGCTTTTAACCCATCCAGAAATAATACCATCAAAACATATGCCTTCCATTTTTAAATCTAATGAGTGGTTTACTCCAAACTAAGTTTGAACTACTTGCAAGGTTTACAGTTCTCCCTCAGCTTATTAAGGCAGGAGGCTCAGCACTACAGATGGGGCTTCCAGGGACTCTCAGCCTTGTGTCCTGAAAGCAATTAATCTGCCCCCAAAACCACCAGGGCTCCTTGAAGGTAGGCTAGCGTTGTGTGTGTCTAAGTGGATACAAACACATGCAGTCCTCGTAACACAGGTGCATTTCATTGTAATAGCCACATGTATTGTGTACCAAAAATGTCAAACACTGCCATGGAATTGATGCCAACTCTTACCTACATGAAACCATACAAGGAGCTAGCCCCCAAACCAGAATTGCTCTGGGCAGAGTAGAGCTTTCAGTCACATAGAGCAACTCAATCTGCGTTAGCGCACCTAGTGGTGTCACCTGGAAAGGTTCTCTCTGGTCACAATGTATTTTTTCATGAAAGCAGTTCTGCCTGAACCTCATCTTTTTGTGATGCTGATTAAAGAGAACAGCATGTAGCTGTGGGATTTTGTTTCCTGTCCATGAAAAATGCCACAGAAACTTTTGTGATATTGAACACAGCTTAGAAGGACAGGGTTACAGAAAACATTCAAGTGTACCAGTGACTTTCTCATTTCAAAAGAGGTGAAAAGTTGATTGATGACAAACCTCGTAGAGCATTTGGAGTTCATTCCACCAGGTCAGACTGTTAATCAAGCTTTCCATTTAGAGGTTCTTAATCAGTGTGTGACAAAAAAGGCTTGATTTATGGCAGGCAGGGGACTGGTTTTGCCACCACGAGATATGACATGTGTCTCACACAGCCATCTCAGTGCACTAGTTTTTGGCAAAAACAGCATGCCTCTCTTGCACTACGCACCTTACTCACCTGACCTCACTCCCTGCAACTGCATATTGTGTCTGAGAATGAAGAGGGGCAAGAAAGGACAGTGATTTGACAATGTAAAAGAGATGAAGAAAAAAAACTGAAGGAGGTGGTCAGCCATCCAAACTAATGAGTTTGAAAAATGTTTCCAAGAATGGAACCGCAGATTTGACAAAAGCATTAAGTGTAGTGGAGAGTACTTTGAAGGTGATAAGTTAGTTTTGGTTTTTTAAAAAAAATTTAATACGTAGCTGGGGGGGGGGGGGCAGAATCTAGCTTCGGGGGGGAATACTCCCTTGTATATAGAATTAGTTTTCTATACCAAATCATGAAAACTTAAAAAGTTTATTAACAGCCATCAGATAGGGAACTGATGCAAATGGTGTAGCTGCCAAGAGAGTCCTCAAAGGATGGCCACCCTAAGCGCAACCAAGTCTGACCCGTGTGACCCAGAGGGCTGTTCATCAGCTGCTGTCCAGGGGATTACCAGGCTTTTCTTCCGACTGTCAAGAGTCTAGAAGTGTGGCAGGAATCTGCTCAGCATCACAGCCATGCACAACCCTCCGGTGATAAACGGTGGTGGCCCGGCTTGACATACACTGGCCAGGAAGTGAAAAAGCATCTCTGGCATGGAAAGCCAGAATTCGACCACATTCCCACTAAATCGCCATTCCCTTCCTTCCACCAACACCAAGGCAAACCAGCGTTGTGCTAGTCCATTCCGACCTGCACCTCAAAGGCCTGAGAACTGCTGTGGAGCTTCCCAGTCTGCAAATCTCTCAGCTCTTCCCACAGAGCAGCAGGTGGGTTCAAACCACCAAGCTTTTGATTAACAACAGCGTGCTTTCATTACGGCACCAGTAGGACTTCTCTAGCTTCCTTACTCATCCTTGTATGTATTTAAAACTGTCTCCCCTCCGCCTTTTTTTAATAAAAAGATTTTCATAGACTGGAATGTATGTGAGGCATGTAACTGTCTCGCTGCTAGGTCAAGGTCAATCTCACCAAACCTAATTATGAAATGAGTTAGGATTTCATAGAAACTTTCACATCAAAGAATTCTACAAAAAACAATTGTTATTCCACAGTGCGTATTAGCTCCTTTTATCAAACTAGCCAGTCACTGGAACAGTTAGAAAAAGATTTGCTCCAAACCATGCTATTCCCTGAAAAGCGTACAGTGGAAAGTAGTAATATATAGAGTGCTAATGTTTTGAGATGTTACTCTATTTTGATACTTTAAGGTCACCAGGGAAGCCCTTGATTAATGTATGTTCACATTACATTTTCTCTCGGTGCCTTGGAGTTGATTCTGACTCAGTGACCCAATAAGGCAGGGTTGAACTGCTCCTTAGGCTGTCACTATTTACCGGCGGAGGAGGTTTCATCTTTCGGTTACATTAATCAAGGGTGGATAAGAGGTTCCCTTTGGCAACCTTTCGTGATCTATTTTACATGATCACAAAATACTAACAATCTATGTATCGTATTACTGCTTTCAACAGTACAATGATGGAGCCACTTCCTTACTTCTAGCCCCAAACAAACTTTTCCAGTGTTGGATATGGAGCTTAAACTAAAATACTTCACTTGGAATGCAAAAAAAAACCGCTCACCTCGGTCTCCAAGTGCACTTCCTTGAAACACTCACAGAAACCTGTCCACTGACCTTTCCAGAACCCTCCAAAGCGAAGCTCACCACATCAAAGCACAAAACAAAACAAGTTTGCAGTTTTCCAACCAGCAAAACATGTTGTCCCCATATAAACGTCGGTAGTGAGAAACAGTGACTCCGCATAAAGAAGGGTGATTCAGCGAAAACTGCACATGGAAACGTTAACCGGCAGCAAAGTCCTGAAAGGCTTCTCGGGTCACACTTCTCCCGGGGCTCGGTCCACAACCAGACTGCCCCCGCAAAACCCTACACGGCCACAAATACTCTCGGGGATCGGGTCTCCCCAGGACGCCGGCGGCGCCGCCACGCAGTTTGGGGCAGGAGGCAGGGAGCGTTCAGAAAGTTGGGGCTTTGGGGTCCGAAGACTTCTCCGTTGATCGACGCGGATACCAGAAGGGCCATAAATAACTTCAACTTGGAGCCGAGTCCGCGGTGTCATTTTGGAATAAAAGGTCAATTCCTTCCCAAGCATCTTTTTCTCGAGCACTCAGGAGGCTCTCCGAGAAGGGGCCGCCGGGGGGCGAGGGCAGGCGCAGCAGCAGGAGGGGCTACACGTCAACACACACTTTCAGGCGTGTTCCATAAAGGTGGCCGCTTTGGACCCGATGTGCGCCCCCCCCCCCCGCCCCCAGCGTCCTTCGGAGAAGGGGCGCACAGCGTGGACACGATATTCCTCAGATGCGGACAAGCAGGAAGTTTCCCTTTAATAAAGGACTGTGGCTCAGCCCGAGATCCACTCACTTCCATGAATGGAAAAGTTAGCATTTTGGCTGGTCCCGCCGAGATAGTTCCCGATGCCTCCCAGCCTCACTTTAACCCGTTTGTCCCCAAAAGACCGCCCACCGCCCCCCCCGACTTGTTTCTTAAAAGCCAAAGGCACGGGAAGCCGGACTTTCGAGGTTCTCGGGGTTCCCCAAGTCCAACTCGGCCGCCACCCGCGCACCCCAACATATCAACCCCGGCGCCCGGCTGGCACGGGGGTCGGCGTCTCCGGGGCCCGGGTCGCCATTTCCCGGCCGCCCAACGGCCGCCGGCTCGGAGGGTTGGCGTGGACGCCGCGGCCGCGGCCGCCCTCGCTGGGCGCCGGCCCGGCCGGCCGGGGACACGCACGGCCCTCGCGGGCCACAGTGTTTACTGCGCCCCGCCGGGGCCCGGCCGCACGGTCGCCCCGGCCCGGGCCTCGCGCGAGCCCGCCGCCGCCACGCCGCCGCCGAGCCCGCGCCTCCCCGCGCGCCCGCCGCCACTCACCGGCCCGCGCGGCCGAACCACCGCCCCGGCCCCGACCGCCGTGGCCCGCTGCTCGGCTTTGTCCCGGCGCCGCTCCGCGCCCCACACCCCCGTCCGGTCAGCCGCCTCCACCGCGCCTCTCCTCCAGCCGGGCGCCGCCTTGTCTCTCCTCCGCCGCCGCCTCCTGGGCCTCCTCCCCACCGCGGCCGCCCTCGCGCCGCCCCGCCCCGCTCGGCCCCGCCCACCCGGCCCGGCCTCGGCGGTGGCGGCGGCGATGGCGGGCCGGCGGGGACGCGCACGCCTGGCCCCGCGGGGGCGCGCACGCCGGCCCTGACCGCTCGGCGCTGGAGTGGGGGTGTCGACTCGGGGCCGCGCCGAGCCGGGCCCTTCCGCCCGGGCTCTTTGTGAGTGGCCTCCCGCCCGGACGTTCAGTGACTCGCCCGGGCAGGGCTACCAATCCAGTCCGATTTTTGAGTCTTGCATTCCTGGAAGGAATCTTCCTATTGTTGGCTGCCCTCGGGACCATTCCGAATCCGCGCGACACACGCCGGGGTAGACCTGCCCCTGGGTTTTCTAGGACTTTCACGTTCCCTTGGCTTCAAGTCGCCGACCTTTTGACTTGCAGCCTAGCCATCGGACCAGCAGGGCTCCTTGGAAGCCTCCCAGCCCCCTAACTTGGCAGTTAAGGAAAAAGGCCCTGTTCACCACGCTGACCCTCGGCACCGCGCGCCTCCATTGCTCGTATTTAGGAAGCAGTGAGGCAGGGCTCGCTAAATCCTGCTACCCCTGGTTGGGTTCTCGTTCCCCTAGGGTGGGGGGCACGGGGGCGGGGGATAGGTGTGTGGGGGGGGCAGTGAGAGATGGGACTGGGGGATGGGTGGTAGAGGGTGAGGCATGAGGGATGGGGGCGGGGTGGGGGGATAAGGAGACTGGGATAGGGTTAGGGGGTGGGGCATGAGGGATTGGGGGGCGGGGTGGGGGAGTTAGTGGGGTAGGGGGGCACCGGGGATAGGGGACAGGGAGGGGTTCTTTAGAAGCCCTCTGGTCAAGTCATCACTCAGGCCTCCCATCAGAAGGGAGAAGAGCATCCACGGAGAGTTGGTCTATACATACAGGAAACCCAAAAACCTACAAACCCACAGCCATCGAGTTGATTCTGATTCACAGTGACCCTGTAAGACAGGGTGGAACTGACACTGGGTTTCCGATTCTGTAACTCTTTGTGGGAGTTTGATAGAGAAAGAGGGTCTTGTCTTTCTCCCTTGGAGGGACTGCTACTTTCAATCGACCCACCTTGGGGTCAGCACCCCTACGTGGGTGGAAGCCACCAAGGCTCCTTAGGAGATGGTAAATCTAGCTTGAAAGGTTTTAAACCTCTTTAGCAGAACATTTTAAGCACCAGCGAGAATTGAAGAACGAAACCGGTTCATTTCAAAGGTGTCCATGTCCCTACTGCTATGATCCATCCTTGATGTGAGGCTATGGGACAGAAGAGACAATGATTCCAAGTACTGGGTGGTGGGCATCCTTCAACCTTCTTGGGGAGCGTGTAGCCCCGTCTACAGGTAAGACTGTAGCCTAGCCCTCCACTAGCATACCTTGAGAACCCTGGTGTCACAATGGTTACTCGTGGGCTGCTAACCCCGAGGTGAACAGATCAAATCCAGCAACTGCTCTGAGGGAGAGCCAGAAAACAATCTCAGAAACTCATAGGGGCGGTTCTCCCCGATGAGTCAAAATCTCCTCACCGGTACTTGCTGGTACACCTTGAGGCAGGCCGGTTACACTGAGAAATGACTCCAAGACAAGTGCATCTTTAAGATCCACGCTCACTACCATCCCCTGGATACCAACTCAGCAGTCCGACAGGACAGAGTAGCACTGCCCTATGTAGGCTTCTCAAGCTATTTTTTTTTGTTTGTTTTGTTTTGTTTTTTGGAGGGGCATCACTGCTCTCCGGTGGTGGGAGTAGGAGGCCCAGCCCCACTGCTGGAATTGAACCTGCGTGGGCCGCAGTCCGGCGCACAACTACTACGCCACCGGGGCTCAGCCCTCAAGCTGTCTATTTTTACAGGAGCAGAAAATATCAGCTTCTGCCTGTGTGAGGAGTGAATGATATCTTTGCAGGGTCACAGTGCAGATAGCAGCCCAACACTTAACCCACTGCACCACCAGGGTTCCTCTCTAAGATTATGAAAGCAAAAAACAAACGCACTACCATCAAATTAATCCTGACCCAAAGTGACCCTCTCAGGCAGAGTAGACGGGCCCTTGTGGGTTTCTGAGACTGTGACTCTTTGAAGAAAGCCTGGTCTTTCTCCCAGGGAGCAGCTGATGGGTGGCAGCCCCAGGGTTACCATTACATCCCCAGGACCCATGCATCTGGTCAATGAGAAAGCCAAAGAAAGCTTAAATGACTAAGGTCTTTTTAATGTTCCAAGAAAAAAATTACACCAAAACAATGTTTTGTTTCATAAGTGAAAGGTGTTTTTTAGTTTTTTAGATTAAACATATATATATATATATATATAGCATCATTGCCCTAGGGTGGAAATGGGAGGCCCAGCCTTGCTCCTGGAGAGCTGCTGCTGAATTTGAACTGCCAAGCCAGTGCACCACAGTCTCGTACTCAACCACTACACCACCAGGGTTCAGCTAGATTAAAAATGTTTTTAATCACTTTATTGGGGGCTCACACAATCCATACATAAGCCTATTGTGTATCAAGCACATTTGTGCATCCGTTGCCCTCATCATTCTCAAAATATTTGTTTACTATTTAAGCCTGGGGGCTCTTACAGTTCTTATCACCAGCCAGCCATCCATTTTGTCAAGCACCTTTGTACATATAGTGTCATCATCATTTTCAAAACATTTTCTTTCTACTTGAGCCCTTGGTATCAGCTCCTCATTCCCCTGTCCCTCCTGAACCCTTGATAATTTATGAATTATTTTTTCCATGTTCCACCTTTCTCCTTTACCCTCCTTCTATGGCTACTCTCATTATCAGTCCTGAGGGGTTTATCTGTCCTGAATTTCCTGTGTTTTCAGCTCTTATCTCTATCTGTGTACATCTCCTGGTCTAGCCAGGATTTGTAAGGTAGAATTGAAGTCAAGATGGGGGGTTGGGAGGAGGAAGCATTGAAGAACTACTTCGTTGATACTATACTGCACCCTGACTGGTTGGTCTCTTCCTTGTGACCTTTCAGTGAGGAGAAGTCCAATTGTCTACAGATGGGCTTTAGGTCTCCACTCCACCCTTCCCTTCATTTACATAGATATGTTGTTTTGTTCTTGGTCTTTGGAACAGCTCTTTTCTCTTTTTTTTGTTTTTGCTTTTTAGTGTGTGGCATCACTGCCCTGGTGATAGTAGGAGGCCCAGTCTTGCTCCTGGAGAGCTGCTGCTGGATTTGAACTGTCAACCCTGTGGGGAATGCTCTTTTCAAACCACTAATCAGCCAGGACAGAGTCACAGAGTGAGGAACTGGGCAGAAAGGACAGTGAAGCTGGCAGGATGGCTTGCTGGGCTGGGACATGGATT